>CATIWC010000082.1:0-20542 GCA_948472305.1 Vicia faba
ACAATAGTGTTCTTATAAATTTTTTAATATTTTGTGCAGATATGGCAATAGAATCACAAGCAAGAGGAGTGAGTGAAAACACACTTAATAATTGTGTCAAGAATGCCGATTGTGTGGGTAAATGGCATTGCGATCCAGGCCTAGTTCCCGTATGTGTTCAAGGCACGTGTCTATGTTGGCATTAATCAACATTCTTAGTTTGAAATTTATTAAATAAAATAATGTAATCGTCATATTTTGATGTGGCTTAGAATTATAAATAATATGGAAAATTTGTGTATTTGACCCAAATCTTAATTGAGATGGGTTTAAATTAATATTTTGATTTTTTAAATATAATTCAATTATATATATATATATATATATATATATATATATATATATATATATATATATATATATTATATATATATATATATATATATATATATATATATATATATATATATATATATATATATATATATATATAGTCAAATTATTATTATTTTCTATTTATCTAATAGTTAAATTTTATATTTTAAAATGTTTTTTCTTTTTTGAATAACATGAAATTGAAGTGTAAAAATTTAATACGTTATTTTCAAAGACATTAGTCAAATGTCGAACCAAAGTGTTGTATCATTATAATAACTACAAATATCTTATTTTTAAAATATTTATAATTATATTAATCTTCATAGTGATTATAACATTATCACAATTATGTGTACTTTGTCTATGAAAGATATAGTTAATGATTAAAATAATAATATTTTTTAATATTATTCAATTATATATAAAAAATCATTTTTACTGTTTTTTAAAATAATATAAAATTGTGTAATTTAGATTATTTAACTTTCATTTATGTTTATTAAAGTGTAGTCAAATATATTTAATTTGCTTTTAATTTTATAATAATATTAAATATTTTTTCTTAATTAGAAATTTAATGTTCGGGGTGGCTCATGCTCTATATAAACACAATCATAAACATCACTTAAACAAAATAAACGAATTAAAATCCTATAGGAAATACATTTCTTGAAAATTATGGAGACAACAAGAAAAATTTCTTTAACCGTTGCATTATTTTTGGCTTTTTTGATATTTGCATCAGGTATAGAACTAAAGATTGAATTCAAATATTTTGATGAATTGTCTTTTATATTTAAATTACAATAGTGTTCTTATAAATTTTTTAATATTTTTGTGCAGATATGGCAATAGAATCACAAGCAAGAGGAGTGAGTGAAAACACACTTAATAGTTGTGTCAAGAATGCCGATTGTGTGGGTAAATGGCATTGCGATCCAGGCCTAGTTCCCGTATGTGTTCAAGGCACGTGTCTATGTTGGCATTAATCAACATTCTTAGTTTGAAATTTATTAAATAAAATAATGTAATCGTCATATTTTGATGTGGCTTAGAATTATAAATAATATGGAAAATTTGTGTATTTGGACCCAAATCTTAATTGAGATGGGTTTAAATTAATATTTTAATTTTTTAAATATAATTCAATTATATATATATATATATATATATATATATATATATATATATATATATATATATATATATATAGTATATTTATATATATATATATATATATATATATATATATATATATATATATATATATATATATATATATATATATATATATATATATATATATATATATATATATATATATATATATATATATACTATATATATATATATATATATATATATATATATATATATATATATATATATATATATATATATATATATATATATATATATATAGATATATATATAGTATTCATGTTTTTAATTTTTAAATTTTTATTTTTAAAACACAATATTTTTATTTTCAAATATTTTTTCTTTTTCTTAGGAAATGATAGTCAAATTTAAGAATTTAATATGTTATTTTGAATAACAAGGGTCAATCTCAAAAAAATATATTTATATAATTGTTATCAAAGCCAATGTTGATGTTTAAAAGTATATTTATATATATAGTCAAATTATTATTATTTTCTATTTATCTAATAGTTAAATTTTATATTTTAAAATGTTTTTTCTTTTTTAAAATAACATGAAATTGAAGTATAAAAATTTAATACGTTATTTTCAAAGACATTTGTCAAATGTCGAACCCAAAGTGTTGTATCATTATAATAACTACAAATATTTTATTTTTAAAATATTTATAATTATATTAATCTTCATAGTGATTATAACATTATCACAATTACGTGTACTTTGTCTATGAAAGATATAGTTAATGATTAAAATAATAATATTTTTTTATATTATTCAATTATATATAAAAAATCATTTTTACTGTATTTTAAAATAATAAAAATTGTGTAATTTAGATTATTTAACTTTCATTTATGTTTATTAAAGTGTAGTCAAATATATTTAATTTGTTTTTAATTTTATAATAATATTAAATATTTTTGCTTAATTAGAAATTTAATGTTCGGGGTGGCTCATGCTCTATATAAACACAATCATAAACATCACTTAAACAAAATAAACGAATTAAAATCCTATAGGAAATACATTTCTTGAAAATTATGGAGACAACAAGAAAAATTTCTTTAACCGTGGCATTATTTTTGGCTTTTTTGATATTTGCATCAGGTATAGAACTAAAGATTGAATTCAAATATTTTGATGAATTGTCTTTTATATTTAAATTACAATAGTGTTCTTATAAATTTTTTAATATTTTTGTGCAGATATGGCAATAGAATCACAAGCAAATTTTTGGCAAAAAGTTGAAAACTGATTTCACACCTAGAAGGCGTTTCAAATCCTAAAATCTATTCCAACGCATGGCTGGACCATCAAGAAACGTGTTGCAATCAAGAACCAATCTCCCTACGCCAAGAATTGGTAGAACAGCATTGCACTTTTCACAAACATATCCATTATCGTGTTTCAATTTTTAAGCATTGTTCATGTGTTTTGTTAATTGATTTACACTAATATGGATATTCTGAAGATATTGGTACCCTTTAATTGAACTAACAATGCCTATATCAAAATCTGCCATTAACGTTTGCTAGGGTTTCAGAGCTCCAAATTTAGGGGTTTACACATATGGCAAAATTGAACCACCAAACCTATGCCAATGGATTCGTGACCTCAAGACGAAATCAATCCACACCTCGCGCCCTTTTTATATTTGCTCATTGTCTAATCGCTATTTTTCCTGGTGGTATTTTGTGGGGGTTTAAAACCCCCGCTAATTGCTTATGTTACAGGTACAAAAGATGAAGAAGATGCATGCGTGTCATAACATGGTTGGAGTATTCAAAATCCAGCGCGCTTTTTTTGTTTCATATCATTAACTTTGTTTCTTATTATAATAATTATATTCCATTAACATTACAAATACGCTCAATGGCTCGGTTGGTAGCTAAGGTGGCTTGCAGGTACTGGGACCTAGGTTCGATTCCCAGGTCCTCCCACATATTTCATATTTTTTCCCTTAAAGTGTTTCTATGCAGCATCCCTCCCAAGGCCTATCACGCATCCTCAAACGCTAGCTTGCCACATGGCCATGAGGATCAATCTGAAGGCCAGAACATGCAGTCCATGATACACACTCAGTCAATCACATACACACACGCTGAAAGGTCAAACAGGCTTCTTGTTCAACCCAAATTACTCTACAAAAACCTCCAAAAAGGGCCAGACACCCCTCCTTGTTTGTATTCCTTCTTTTAATTTTCTTTTCTTTTATTCTTTTCAATTATTCTTTTTAATTGTTTTATTTAATCCACATAAATTAATTTTCACAATATAAAATACAGAAAAATTAAAATATGTTTAATTATATTTAATTCCTATTAATTTATTTTGTAAATAAACCTTAATAATTAACTAGCTAAATTAGGTGTTAAAACTTCAATCTTTTTCTTAATAAGTTAAAATATGTAGAAATTAGGTTTTTTTTACTTTTTCATCCTTTTTTTTTATTAAATAATTTTCTCATCATTATTATTATTAATTAATAAATATTTTGTAAATAAACATGTATATTAATTGATTAGTAAATTAGGTTAAACTTTAATGTTTTCTTAATAATTAAAACAACTTAGAATTAGGGTTTCTCTTCAATTTTAATCTCTTTATTTTCATTAAATACAAAAAACATAAAAACAATTTCTTTTCTTAATTAAATAACTAATTAGTCTTAATTTCAATTTAATTTCAAAAGGGTCCAACGCCCTCGAACGTTCTATTTTTTATTCTTTTCGCACGTTATTTTATTTTCCTTTGTAAATATTATGTAACTATTCAAGCCATGTAATAGTAACTAGGTTTTACTTTCCGCATCTTTTATCAAACGAGTCTTTGTTAATTTGGCGATGTATAGACCCGCGCCTTGTAATAGCGTAGGATTTTACTTTCCGCATTTAAATTTCCGCACTCTTAAAACTGCTAAACTTTGCATGAAAGAATGTATGGCCTGAAATAAAAACAAGCGTAGATCACCATGATACCTGTACAAGATTAATCATAACATGAAAAATGACACACAAATTCACACACCACTCTTAGGGTACGCCTCACTGTTGCCTTGCCCTCGAAACGTGGTCGTCGAGTATAGGACGTTTTAGTAAGTCCTTATGTCCATGACCCATGGCATAAGAGTAGCTTCTAAGGTGTCCTATTGTTGCTCTGGTGACCACACTGTCCCTAAAAACGAATTGACCCGAACACCTCTAACGGTGGTGCTACCTACCTCTCAATGGTGGGATTGCGCTATCTAAAGGACTCTTACACAGCCTAATTCCTTAGGGTAGGTAGATGACTCATGGGTACTTGCTCTCTTTCTAAAAAACAAACAAATACTTTTCACACTGACACTTTCTAAAAAGATTTCAAAACAAATTTTTCATACACTCTTGAGGACAGATACAAGAGTTACTTAGAAACTTTTTTTCAACGGAACTTTTTTCAAAACACACCCACATTTGAAAAGCAAAACATCTTTGAAAACACAAATGAGAAAGTATCTAAGAGCCCATGGATAACCATGGATAGAAAGGGTGCTAACACCTTCCCTTTCTATAAATCTACCTCCCGAACCGAGAGACATCTCGAATAAGGAATTTTGTTGTGCTTTTGTCCTTTCCATGTTGGAGAACATAAAAGACGGTGGCGACTCTTGCTTACCGCGACATTTCGCGAACCAGCATTAAAAACAGTCAGTTCTATTTCCACCGATCACAGGTTGTACAGTCCAATTGCCTCCTAACACAGTCAAAATTAGGGTTTTGGTTCTTGCAAAGAAATTGAGGTTTTCAAGGGTCCAATCAAGTCCCATATGCCTATATACATTGTCAAGCATCTATATGTCAAGTTTCAAGGCTCACAGCATCAAGTTGCACAGTCAAAAGCCCTAAATGCTTCACAGTCAACTGCAGGGGCAAAATGGTCATTTGACAGTCAAAAGTCAAAAAATTTGGTCAACATATTATTTTGAAGCCACAATCATCATTTGATCAATTCTTGATCATGATTCCACAAGCATGGCTCAAAAAGTCTCAAGATGCAAAAGTTTCTATTTTTGGACAGCTGAAAAGTCAACTGCAACTTGACCAAGGCATAACTTCTTCATGGTTTATCAGAAAAATCCCATCCAAATCTCATTTTGAAGGGTATGACATTTCCTACAACTCATCTTCACACTCTAAGTCCAAGAAATGCTCTCACAAGAAGTTATCAATTTCAACATTATAGGTCATTTTCAAAAGTCAACAAAAAGGCACTTTAAGTCAAAGACCATAACTTGAGATTGGTAAATCAAAATGACATGGGACCAAAGGCATCGGTTAGAGGACTTCAAGACCTTTCCAAAATGTCCCAGAACATGTTCATAGCTTCAAAATTGAGCAATATATGCATTGGAGGAGTTGGGAAATTTTTGGGAACTTTCAAAAGTCAACTTTGCCTAAAACACTTCATTTTTGCTAATGGGCCTCAAATTCTTTCTTGAATCTTTACCCAAAGCCTATGCACGACCCATTGAGCTCAAAATAATTTATTTTCTTATTTTTAATTAATTAATTGAATTTATATTAATATTAATTCATTTAATTGGTTTTAATTATAGGAAAATCAAAAAGATATGTTTTTTGGATCTTTTGTGAAGCAAATCAAATCAGGGCAAGCTGGCAAACTCGTTTCTCAATCAAAAAAGGAAGATCATCCATATTTGGCAAGGTTTTCATTGAAAAAGATTGAAAATTACATGATTGAAAATCAAAGATTGCAAACTTAATGTCATGGACTTTGGGGCCAAAGTTTTAACCTAATTCACATCACATACATATGCTGAGGCCAACCCTAGTGTAGAACACGAAAAGGCTGCCACAAAAACACCATTGCAAAATTGAAAAAAAGTCAAGAATTTTGGAAACTGAAATCCCATTTGCAGGCCAATTCGAGCCCTTTTCTTGTTTCCACTACCTTGCTGGGAGTTTCATGAACACATTGCAATCAAGAACGAGTCCTGAAGCTCAAAGAACGCGCAAGAACAAGCCCTACGGTTTGCATTGTTTTCCAGAATTTCATATCATGATTCATGCGCATTTGATACATATTGTTGAGTGTTTTGTATTCACAGGAACCTTCTGAAGCTAATGACATGGTTTAATTGCATTATAACGCTCTGAATCATGATTTGCCATTAACATGTTTTAGGGTTTCCAAGCTTTTAAATTAGGGCTTTCTTACTAAGGAAAAATCAGGCCTTGAGACATATACCATTAAACTCAGAAGCTCAAGACGAGTTGAATGGAATCCTCGCGCCCTTTTTATATTGTCTCTAATTCTAATCGCTATTTTTCACTGTTGAAGTTAGTGGGGGTTTAAAACCCCCTCTATTTACTTGCTTTTTGTTTCAGGAAATGAAGAAGATGACATGTGTGGCAGGGCCTGGTTGGAGAATTCAAATCCAGCGCGCGTTATTTCGTTTGGTTGTCATAATGTTTGTTTCTTCTTATATAATAATTGTTGTCCATTCATATAACAAACGCGCTGGATAGCTCAGTTGGCAAAGGTATAATGGCAAGAGGTACTGGGACCTGGGTTCGATTCCTAGGTCCCCCATATAATTCTTTCTATTTTTTCACAAAGTATTCACATGCAGTACACGCCCAAAATTCCATCTTGCACCCTCACGCCTAAGCCTGCCAAGTGGCCATGAGATCCATCCAGTGGCCAGAAGGTGAAGTCCATGGTGTACCCCAGTCAAACAGCATGCACGTGATGCCAGAAAGTCAAACGTGACTTTGTCTAATGGGCCAGAATTTCTCAAAGTTCACCTCCACATGGGCCATTTAACCCCCTTGGTTTGCATAATTTTATTTCTTTTCTTTCAATTCTTTTAATTGTTTTAATTATTTTTTATCACTAAATTAATTTTTTCCATAATAAAAATCAGAAAATCAAATTGTTTTATTTTTAATTATTTATTAAATTTACCATTAACCTATTTTTGTAAATAAATATGAATAACTAACTTAGTTTAATTTAGATTTAAATTCTAAGCCTTTTTCTTAATAAAAATAAAATTTCATAGAATTAGGTTTTGATTTCTTTTTTAATCATATTTTATTAATCATTATTATTACCATTATTAATTATTATTATTTTGTACATAAACATGTAAATTAATTAATTAGTAAATTAGGTCAACTTTGACATTTTCTTTAATAATTAAAATAATCTAGAATTAGGGTTGTTACTAACTTTTAAATTCTTTTCTTTATTTCCATAATAAATACAAAAAAAAAACATAAAAAGCACTTTCTTTTCTTTAATTCAATAATTAATTAGGTTTTAAGTTTAATTTAATTTCAAGCAAAGGGTCAAAACCCGAGGACGTCCTGATTTTTAATTCCGTCGCACGTTATTTTTATTTCTTTTGATTATTATGTAACTGTTCAAGGATGTAGTAGTAATTAGGGTTATTGTTTTTTTACTTTTCGCATCTTTATCAAAAACGGGTCTTTGTATTTTGGCGATGTATAGACCCGCGCCTTGTAATAGCGTAGCTTTTACCTTTCCGTCTTTTAATTTTCCGCACTCCTAACTGCTAATTGCATGAAAGAATGTATGTTAATTAAAAACAACTCGTAGCTCACGATTGCCTAATCCAAGATAAATATAAACTGAAAACAACACACCATGCACCTGCCACTTCTAGGGTATGCCTAGCTCGTTGCCTCGAAAAGTGGTCGTCAAGTATAGGATGTTTTAGCGGTCGCTCTGATGTCTAAGATCCAGTTGCCTCGAAACGGTTGCCTCAGATTAAAAAGGATCTAGGACATTAGGGTTACTTCTAAGGTTTCCTACCATTGCTTCGGTGACCACATTGTCCCTACAATCGAATTGACCCGAACACCTCCAACGGTGGTGCTACCTACCTCTCAATGGTGGGATGGCACTACCTTAAAGGACTTTTACACAGCCTAATTCCTTAGGGTAGGTAGATGACTCATGGGTACTTGCTCTCTTCAAAAAATAAACAAAAATCTTTTCACACTGACACTTCCAAAAGCTTTCGAAACAAATTTTTCAAACACTCTTGAGCAGATACAAGAGTCATTCAGAAATCTTTCAAAGAAACTTTTTTCAAACCCACTCACATTTTGAAAAGCAAACATTTTGAAAACATAAGAGCAAGTACCTAAGAGCCCATGGATAACCATGGATAGAAATGGTGCTAACACCTTCCCTTTCTATAAATCTACCTCCCGAACCGAGAAACGTTCTCATAAGGAATTTTGCTGTGCTTTTGTCCTTTCCATGTTGGAGAATATAAAAGACAGTGGCGACTCTTGCTTCCGCGACATTTCGCGAACCAGCTTTAAACAGTCATTTCTATTTCCACCGATCACAGCATTCCTGGCAACCCTTCGCGAACTCGACACAATCTTTCAAGATAGTGGGCCAATATAGTCCTTGTCGAAACAACAACCATTTCATCTTATGACCTACTTGGTGAGCCCCACATGCTCCAGCATGCATAGTCGAAAGGGCTATGTATGCTTCGGTTTCGCTTAAGCATTTTAATAATACCCCTCCAGGCGTCTTTTTAAACAACTCATTCCCCATGAGTACGTAACTTAACGCCCTATATTTTATTTTTCATTATGTCAAAGCTGCTCGGTTTTGTAGATAATCTACAATGGGTTTCCTCCAATCTTGCTCCGATAAATTGTCTATGAACGAAATTTTGAAATCCCTTTGATCGTTATATCCTAGTCTTGTCGATTCCACATCAGTTGGAGACAAGCTGGTTGCTGTCATTTTTTCTCGGACTTCGATTGCTCTTTGTAATCTCGTTTTTGAAATCCTATACCCAGATGCAATTTGTGCAAAATCATTGGCTATTTGGTTTTCCAATCTAGGTATGTGTCGAATATTAACCACTTCGAATATTTTCAATAAACGATTTGCTATCACAAAGTACATAATGAGATTTTCTCTTATACATTTGTACTCTTTTGTGATTTGCTTAATGACTAACTCTGAGTCTCCCATTATTTCGACTCGAGTTGCCCCCAATTCCAACAATATTTCAAGGCCAGTAATTAGAGCTTCATATTCAACCTCATTGTTCGAACAAGTGCCTTCTATCTTGTACTTGAATGTTATTGGAATTTTTTCTGGAGAAATAATTAAGACCCCTACTCCCATTCCATCTTTATGGCTGGAACCATCAAAGTAAAATTTCCAGGGTTCTATCTCCAAGTAATTTATATTTTGTACCTGAATTGAGTGGTCGACTATAAAGTCTACTACCACTTGTCCTTTTACTGCCTTAAGAGGCATAAAGGTTAACGAATACTCAGTTAATGCTGGCGCCCACTTGCCAATTCGACTGTGCAAGATGGGTTTCGACAACATGTATTTGAAAACATCAAAATGGGACGAAACATACACATCAACTGGTTTTATATATTGTTTGAGCTTTGTACAAGAGAAATAAAGACATAGACATAATTTTTCAACTTCGCTATATCTAGTTTATGCATCGTTCAAAACTCTTCTAAGGTAGTAAATGGGTCTTTCGACTCCATTTTGATCCTCTTGGGCTAACATGCTTCCCAAAGTTTTGTCGGATGCAACTATGTACAATCTCATACTCCTATTTCTACAAGGAGGCACCAAAATAGGTGGCTTGGTGAGGTACCCTTTGATCTTGTCGAAGGCTTCTTGTTGCTCTTGCCCCCACTTGAACCCTTCCTTATTCAATCGAAGTAAGGGTGAGAAGGCTTGCGCTTTTCCAATTAGGTTAGATATAAATCTCCTTAAGAAGTTTATCTTGCCCAGCTGAGATTGCAGTTCCTTCTTGTTCGTTGGTGCTTTCGCTTCCAAGATTGCCTTCGTCTTGTTATGGTTGATTTCGATTCCTTTCTTGTGGACGACGAAGCCCAAGAAATCCTCAGCTTTCACACAGAACGCACACTTCAAAGGGTTTATCTTCAGACCATGCTTTCTCATTCTTTCAAATGATTGTCGAAGGTGGTCCATATGGTTCTTCCTGGAAACAGATTTTACAACAATATCATGAATATATACTTGCATGAAAGTGTTAATAAAATCATGGAAGATAGAGTTCATTGCTCGCTGATATGTTGCCCCGGCGTTTTTTATGCCAAAAGGCATTACTACCCATTCGTAAGTGCCTAAGGCCCCAGGGCATCGAAAAGCTGTTTTCGGCACATCTTCTTCAGCAATGAAAATTTGATCGTATCCTGAGTAACCGTCGAGCATGCTCAGGTACTCGTGGCCAGCGGCAGAGTCGACAAGCATTTCCGCCACAGGCATAGGATATTCATCTTTGGGTGTTGCAGCATTCAGATCTCTGAAATATATGCACACCCTCAATGTACCATTTTTCTTAATAACTGGCACAATGCTTGCAATCCATTCGACGTACCTCGTAGTTCGTATGAATTTGCACTTCAGCAGTCTTTCGACTTCCGTTTTGATCTTCGACAGTATTTCTGGAGCAAAGCGTCTTGGAGTTTGTTTGACAGGCTTTTTCCCAGGTTTGATTGGCAACTGAAGTTCTACCAATCTTCTGTCGAGACCAGGCATCTCGTTGTAATCCCATGCAAAGCAGTCCTTGAACTCCTTCAGTAATTGGATCACTTCGACCCTGAGCTCTGGGTCTATTTTGGCACTGATGTAAGTGGGTCTTTTATCTAACCTTTCACCCAAGTCGATTTCTTTTAAAGGATCATGTGCTAACATTTTGATGTTGTTCACCAGGGGGTCCTTTTCGAAACCCAAAGGCTCATCGTCATAGATGGCGTCGAGCCTCTGTTCCTTCATTCCTTCTGTCGAGATATCGGGAGGTTCTGGGTCAAAATCTTTTCCAGGACCTATATCTGGTGGCTCTAGGTTAAAATCTTTTCCAGGACCTGCAGAAGGTAGCACTTGGTTATTGGCCTTGGTGGCCATATATTTTACTTCGGCTTCGAGAGCCGCTATCATTCTTGTTTCGGCTACGTAAGCCGAAATTCACTGTAACGCTTGTGACTCAGTCATTATCACTGAATTCTCTTCCCCAACCAGTTGGCTGGATGTCAGTTAGCCCACTGAAATCAATGTGGGACAAGTCTTTTTTATCCCATTGAAACCCATGGTCAGGATGCAGGTACAAGGAACAAAAAGCATTTGGCGCTGGTGCCATGTCGAAGTCAGGTGCTGGACATGGCCCAATGTGAGCCAAATTTTTGTCGAAGTCAGCTCTCCCTAGGTGATTAACTTCGCCTAAGTAGTAGCTCTGATTTGCTTCTATATTCTCGACAATCCCATCGGGACGCCATAATATCACCCTTTGGTGCATCGACGATGGTACTGCTCAGACACCATGTAACCATTCTCAGCCTAACAGTAGGTTGTAATTTGGTTTAGCCGATATGACCATGAACATGGTTGGTTGAAGGATGGATCCCACTTTGAGGTCTAGTTGAGTCACACCCATGGTGGTCCCTATTCCGCCTTTGTAGTTTGATAGGACCATATTATGAGGCTTAATGTCTTCATCATTCTTGCCTACTTTTCTTAGCATGAATTGGGGAATTATGTTGATAGTTGCCCCACAGTCCACCAAGATTTTGTTTACAGTGGCCTCTTCGAGCTTTGCCCTTATGAATAAAGGCTTGAGGTGACTTTTCATCGCCTCAGTTGGTGGTTCGAAGAAACCATTTTGCTCTTCAGTGCAGCCATTACCCATGACAAAGTAGCATACTGGCCTATGCTTGGCCATCTCTTGTTCGACTTCCCAGTCGTTTGCCTCGACTTCCATTTGGCGGTCGAATTCTCTTGGCAAGACCGAAACTATATTTATCATGATGTCTAATGTGTCGTCAGACTCTGAGCTATCTTCGTCACCAACTTCGTCTTGATCATGCCATACCAATATATTGGTCACTGGTTCCCTCTCCAAAGGCTTTCTTTGCTTTCACTGGGGGACATTTGAACTCGACTCTGGTTTTGGTTCGTTGGCAGACTCTCTCTCAGCCTTGCACCGCCTTTGGAACCTTCTCCACTGGGATCGAGACATTGGGTTCTTTCCCTTGTAGTTACTCGATACTTGAGCAACTTTGGTGACACCTACATGAGGTTCTTTCTTGAGTGTCAAAGATGAACCTCTTGGCACTTCAAAGGAATGCCACCTTTCTCCGTTGGGTCTCTTTCGACTTGATGTTTTGAGCCATGTATCGACTGGCACATTGGTTGGAGGCCTGAAAGTTAGTGGCCTATTTTCCTGACTTGAACCCTTTTGATAGGTTCTTCTAGGATCGTGTCGAACATCAGAGCCTACTCTTGTTTGCGCATTTCTGCTCCATTTTTTGTTTGCTGCTCTCACACCTTCGATGTGTTCAGCAACTTTCTTGTCAAAAATAGAGCTGCATCGAGGACACAACATTACTTCTGATTTTTTCTTCAGGCATCATTGCAAGAATTCTGCCAGATTTTCGTTCTCTAGGGGGAACGTTGTTCTGTTTGCTTGCTCTTTCCTGATGGCTTCCTCTGAAACTTTTGATTCAGAGATTTCGAACATGTTGACATTCATGTTGTCTTTAGTAGCAAGAGTCATTTGCTTCATTTGAGCCTCCAGGTCTTTGGTCTGGCCTTGCACCGCAGCCAAGTAAGAAGTGGGTTTAGTTCCACATTTTGAGACTCCACCTGTTTCCAGTTTTGGGCCCTCAGCAGCTTTTGGACTACTTCAATTGTTTTTCTAGAAAGGTTCCCAGAAAAACTGCCAAATATTGGCATATTAATATGATCTTTGGTGACTTCGACCATAGTTATCCCTGGCCTTTTCACCTGACTCCTGGAAGCTTCGATCACATTTACCCCTGAGGGTTCAGCATAGTGGGCTTCCGCCTGCAAAGGGCTCAAATCCACATTCACGGGGGCCTTGTCAGCGAACTTCAGCCTCCCTTCTTCGATAGCATTTTGCACGAGATCCCTGAAAAGAAAACATTGAGATGTTTTATGGCCCAGAAAGTTATGATATTTACAATAGCCTCTTTTCTTTCTTTGATCAAGAGGATTCACTTTTACCCCTGGGGGTATTATCATTTGTCCATCTTTTACAAGTAAATCAAAAATTTCATCGCATTTCGTAATATCGAAACTGTAAGTCTTTTTAGGGAACCTATCATTGGCCTTTTCAGACCCAGTGGGGTTTTTTCCACTTGAGGGGAGTAGTAATTTGCAAGAGTATGGTGGCCCTTGTTTTAACTCAGCTAAATCGACCTCACTTTCCTCGACGGCTATAAGTTCGTCGAATGTTTCTGGATCTTCATCGTCCATTTCGACATATGCTATCTTTTCTCTTTTATGAGTTTTCGTCGCCCTAGCTTTTTCAGCTTTAAGGCGTTCTACCTGTCGAACTCTATCGGCCAATTGAGCCATGTCCCTCAGGTACTGAGTGTCTAATTTCTTCCTAATGGAGTAATCTAGACCTCCTGCGGCTATTTCGACTAACTCGCGCTCTGGAACTTGCGTAAAGCATCTTGCCTTGAGCAATCTAAACCTATTTAGGTATTCGTCTATAGGCTCAGTGAATCTCCTCTTTACACTAGCCAACTCTTTCAGGCTTATCTTGGTTTGTCCCATGTAAAATTGCTCATGGAACAATCTCTCCAACTGGGTCTAATGGTGGATCGAATTGGGGGGGAGAGTTGTGAACCAAGTAAACGCATTCTTTGTTAGGGAACTTGGGAAATACTTAATCCTTAGGTTCTCATTGTTTGAGATTTCTCCCGCTTCGATTAAATATCTTGCCACATGTTCGATAGTGGATTCTGTCGTGTCCCCTGAAAACTTAGTGAACTTAGGGACTTTGCATCTAGGAGGCAAGTCCGTTTGTAACACATATTCCGACAGCGAGGATGTAAAGTTGGGCCTACAGAAGCCCGTATTCATCCCGTTTTGCATCATGATTCTTTCAATCATGGCTGTCAAATTATTCTCCAAACCAACATTCTGGTATTGGATTTGCTGAACTACTTCGTCAGCGTTTTGATTTCTATTAACCATCCTTATTTCCGGGGCTACGACTCTCGGCTCATCGACCTCGGGTTGTTCCATTTGTATCCTAAGGTTATCTTCGACAGGCTACTGGACTTGGTTAATAGTGGTTTCTTCCTCTATAAGTATGCCTTGGTTTCCCCTTATTTGTGCCCTTTGGGGCTGTCGAATGGGTTGGGGTACCCCAAAAAAGTCAGCCAAACGCGACATTTGCGATGTCACTTGTTGATTCGACTGGGTGGTATTCTGTATTAGAGGATTTAGCACCATACTTAAAGTTTGCGCCAACATTTGAACCATGTCGTGGTTGCTTTCGTCCATTTGCTGCCTCAAGATTGTTGTCGAGGCATTCGTAAGGCCGGGCATTACGTGGGACGTTCCTCCTAAGAGTTGGTTCCTACCCCTGTTCGCCATACCAACTCCAGAGCCTTGGAGTGGCGAAGAGGCGCTCACTAAAGGTTCTGAAAAGGTGGACGTAGTGTTCGTCAGGCTAGTCAATTCAGAAGTTGGCATGCCGTAGGGTGGTTCTCGATTTAACCCGACTGTCGAAAAACCTGGGGGAACATATGGTCTGGTTCCTTGGTTTCCCCTTGGTGGGGGAGTTCCCAAAGGCATTCTGGGGCCTGTAAATGGAGGTAATGGCCCCGTTTGTGTAACCGTTACTGCTGGCGTTGAACCAGCGGTTACCACTTCGCTTACGGTTGGGATAACCTTTGCTTCCACGTTTGTTTGTGGGATTTCTCCATTGTTTGGTGGATTCGCCATTTCTCTACTTCTTCTCCTAGTATTGGTTTCGTTGGTGTATATTCTACCACTTCTCAATAACATGCAATACTCTCGAAAAAGGATGATATTTTATAGAAAATGATTAAACTCGTAAAATCAACACAAAGTCCCACCGGGTGTGCCAATTTGTTTACCGTGAAAAATGGTAAACAATCGCTGATCTTCCAAAAGGTAACTTATTTGGTGACTCGCAGGATCGATCAGATTGATCCTAAGACATGGTTGATTTTTAGAGTTTAAATGCTTTGAAATAGAGAGTTTCGACTAATCCTAATGGTGATTAACACAAGTAAAGTAGAGACACTTTAAGTAAATTGCATGGAGAAAAGCTTGATAAAGTAAATAAAAGCATTAAAGGCTTGTTAAGTAAATGACTTCGACTGAGGTAAATATGTGAAAGCGATAAATTGCTTGAATGTAAAAGATTTCGATTAAGGTAAATGGTGTTTCACACATACATTCTCAATGATTTTTTCTCTCACGCTGGGTACTTGAATCTAAATGAGTGACTTGTATACAATGATGAACACACTTAATAACTACGTGAACACTTAGTATTTATACTAAAAATCCTACATGGCATGCTCACAACCCTCGACGCCTACTTCCACGCCACGTTGCGCTTGGTAACTGCTGGGAACCGTTTTCCCTCCAACAATTCGAAATTCAAACCGTTCGATCTTGAGCATCAGGGACCTTGGTCGAAAGGTTGCTCCTTCGACGTTGAAAACAACATGACTCCAACTTAGAGAAATTTCTCTAAGTATCTTGTCATTCTTTGATAAGCCTTCGATGTGATCAGCTGATCGAAGCCTTCTTGTGTAGGAAACTCTTCTAACTCATACTTAATGATCTATATGATAATAGAACGTGAGTGTCGAATTTAGGAGCCAACAGTGTCACCAGCGCACGTTTGCCTCTTCATGTTTGCTTTGGTTTCACAAGGAAAAGACCCGTCAACATGCCTTCAACTCACAAGGAAAATTACCCCTCAGCGTGTTACCAGCGCACATATCCCTCTTCAGTTTGTCCTCAACACAAGGCCAAAACTCCTTCAAAGTTTCCTTCGACCCACAAGGCATTGGCTTCCTTTGTGCCAGCTTCGCCTAGCCAGTGGCCCCAGTTTAAAAAAATTGTAGAAACTTCAATAAGTGTGATAGTCATTCGAAGGACACATTTTGGTAGGCCATTCAAAGAGGGCCAAAGCATACATAGAAAGTCCATTCAAAATAGCCATGTGAAGGACGCACCAAAGGCCCATTCAAAGGGTACACCATAAGTACCATCTAAAGACCCAGTCGAAAGAGGCAACTTGAGCCCAGTCAAAGGCTACACAAAGAGGCCCATTCGAAGGATGCATGGGAGGTCCAATCGAAGGGTAGAGACTGGGGGTATTCGAAGCCAAAATGGTCCACAAGTAAACTTTTGTCTTCTTGTCCCCTCCCTCCTACTCTATATAAGGATCATGCTTGCAAGCCAAGAGGACACACACACATTGGAGATATGCTGCCCACAAACCCACTAAAAGTTATTAAAATTCCGTAAGTGATCCATGTCAAAGGAATCCTTACACAAAGGTACTCACGTCCAGAAGCCAAATCGAAGCAATCATCAAACTAGGGTACCCACACCCATCATCACATATTCATCCATCAACCATTGGTAAGAATTGGTAAAAAGGTCAATCTCTATATTTGCATGACATATCAATAGTTGTAAGTTTCATTCGATTTTTTGTTCAAGAATAAAGATCTAGGTTCGACCCCAGGTCTGCCTTTGTGTTGCTGCTAACACTTGCTGCAGGTATGGCCTGAATAGACTCAGCGTGTGCAAGATTGAAGGACCTGGGTTTCGATATCTAGGTCCTACTTCTTTGTTTAGCTAATACACCTTTGCAGATTCAATGCCCTCACAACATCCACCCTCTGGATCGAAAGTTGTGTCATGTCACTGGATCGAAGGGTAACACCCTTCAGAGAATCGAAAGACAACACCCCCTCTGGATCGAAAAGTCCATTTCTACCTGCAATCGAAGGATTTCCCCTTATTTGTAATTTTTTTTGTTTTATTTCTTTATTAACCCTATTTTATTTAAATTGACATTAAATAAAATAAATCACAAAAGTTAGGCTTAGACATTTTAATTAAATATTTAATTTCTTAATTAATTGATTAATTAAAACTAGGATATTTATTAACTTAAAACGAATTATAATTTATTAAATAATTTATTAAATAATTAATTTCTTAATTAATTGATTAATTAAATAATTAATTTCTTAATTAATTGATTAATTAATTGATTAATTTCTTTTGATTAATTAACTTAAAACAAATTAGAATTTAGGATTTAATCTAGATTTAATTTTCTTTTCATAATAAATAAAAACAAAACAAAAGATTTTTACTTCTTAAGATATTTTTAGACGCATTTATTTTATTATTAATGTACCTGCTCGCTGGATGTAATAGATCAAAGCTATGATATTTATTGCTTTATCTCCCTCATTTTTAGACATGTAAATATCCCCTCCCCAAAGCATTGTAATAGTGTAGATTTAAAATTCCTGCATTTTAATATTCTGCAATATATATTAACTACTAGTAATTAGGCGTGTATGATAAGACTAATAATCAAACACTAGCATACTTAACAGAAAGACAAAAATAACTGAACTGAATCAATTGCACATATACACCTCTAGGGTACCCCACTTTGGTTGCCTTCATAAATAAAACAGTCATGAGGCAGGAATGCTTTAGGGAAGACCCATAAATCAAAACATCATAGTCTCTCAATGACCCTGCAGTTCCCTTCTTGGTAAATGATCTAGTCCCTAAAAAAATTGCTAAAGCGTCTCCACAAGTTACCTTCGTGACTGTAACGTCCCTTTCGAATGTCCCTCCTACATCCAACGATAGGGCTACCTACTCACTAATAGTTGGATAGAACTGTATAAAGGATAGGAGGAAAAGAGTGACCCTTTTCGAGTATAAAAGTAGATAGTTGTTAGAAGTTTTCTCAAAACATCTTTGCACTTACACAAGAAACTACTTTTAAAAAACATTTCTAAGAAACTTTGTATACTTACTCCACATTTCCGAGAAACATTACAAAGTTTGTCATACTAAGGCATTTTCAAAACACACAAAGCACAGAGGTATTTCAAAATGAGCAAACCTCTAAGAGCACGTAGATAACTACTGATGGAAAGGGTGCTAACACCTTCCCTTTCCATAATCTACCCCCTTAATCAGAAAATTCTCGGAAAGGTCTTTTTCTGTTCTTTTCACCCTTTCCTTAATTTGGATAAAAGAAAAGTCGATGGCGACTCTTGCTTACTGCAACATTTGCAAACACAAACGCAAAACTAGTATTTAAACAGTCGGTTCTTCCACCATAACACAATATGCTTCTACAAGTCTAGCACCCTGGATGGCCCAACAATGGCTTTTCACTCCTCAACCACAATATCTTCCACAACAACAATTTGCACCACCTCAAAATATCAACAACAGTATCAGCTACCTCAAGTTCCGAGAGCTCCGTAGAGATAAAGAGCGCCTGAAATAAGATTTGATTCCATTCCTATGTCCTATGCTTAGATTCTCCCTCAATTACTTACCAATCAGTTGGTTCAACTACGTGAACTTGGTCTACCACCTAATCCTCTCCCCAGGGGGTATGACATTAATGCTCATTGTGAATTTCATTCAAGAGCCCCAGGCCACACTATTGAATATTGTAGAGCATTTAAGTGTATGGTTCAAGACCTCCTCGATGCAAAGGACATAAATTCCAACCTTGTTGGTCCCAGTACTCGGAATAATCCCATGCCTCCTCACCCAGGGGCATTGGTTAATGTTATTGAAGAAAGTAGTGAACAGACTCTGGTAACCAAGGTTGACAAGATCAAGATGTCATTAGGAACTGTTAGAGAAAATTTGTTGGAGCACGAGGTGTTGCGGGAACTCCATGATTTTTGCTTAACATGTTCCTCTAAACCTGGAGAGTGTACTAGTTTGAAGACGGCTATCCAACAGCTAATGGATGAAGGTGTCCTACAGGTAGAGACGATATTTTGAGAATAAGAAATTAATGTCTTGGAAATTCCTTATCATCTGAGAAGCGTCTCAGTAACACCAGGTACCCCATTGGAAATTCATTCTCCTACTACCCCATTAATGATTCAAGCTCCCGCTACCCCCGCGACAACTCAAGCTCTTATTCCTCCTCGATGTAACAACTCAAAAGCAATTCCATGGGAGTATAATGTGGTCTATATTCTTGGGAAGAAATAAGAGTGCCCTTCAGTGACTGGCAAGAATATTACCAGCATTACAGGAACCAGTAACATGACTCATAGTGGCAGGATCTTTTCTCCCCCACCGTCGCCTCCCAAAGAAACTAACAGTGATGCTCTGGATAAGGCTAGGGGAAAGAAAGTGATTGATAGTCAGCCTGAACCTTCTGTAGGACAAGAAGCGGAGCAACTTTTGAGGATTCTTAAGAGAAGTTATTACAAAGTGGTGGATCAACTTAATCAGACGCCATCCAAGATCTCCATATTGTCTCTCCTCTTGTGTTCAGAGACCCACCGCAACGATTTACTGAAGATTTTGTGTTCTGCCCATGTTACGTAAGACATTTCGATGGCCCGGTTTGAAGGGATCATAACCAATATTGTTGTGGTAAATTGTTTGGGTTTCTGTGATGATGATCTCCCAGTTCAAGGTAAAGCCCGCAACAAAGATCTGCACGTTTCCATGAAGTGTTTGGATAAAGTTTTATCTTGAGTTTGGGTAGATACGGGTTATTCACTCAATGTGATGCCTAAGGCTACTCTGTTTAAGCTAAATATTGTTGGGGTGATGATGAAGCCTTCCCCCCTAAGTGTTAGAGCATTTGATGGTTCAAGGAAATCTTTAGAGGAAGAGGTGGACTTGCCTATTAAGATTGGTCCCCACACTTTCTATTTTTAATTTTATGTTAAGGACATTCGTTCATCTTATACATGCCTTTTTGGTCGCCCATGGATCCATGTAGCAGGAGATGTGACATCTACTTTTCATCAACGCCTGAAGGTCATTGTGGATGACAAAGTTGTCGTCGTTTATGGAGAAGAATATGTAGTTATTAACAATGTGATAACCTACCGTTATATGGAAGTGGAAGGATAGGTGAAGG
>CATIWC010000083.1:12500-17500 GCA_948472305.1 Vicia faba
TAAACCCTAAACCCTAAACCCTAAACCCTAAACCCTAAACCCTAAACCCTAAACCCTAACCTCTAAACCCCTAAACCCCTAAACCCTAAACCCTAAACCCTAAACCCTAAACCCTAAACCCTAAACCCATAAACCCCTAAACCTTAAACCCTAAACGCTAAACCCCTAAACCCCTAAACCCTAAACCCTAAACCCTAAACCTTAAACCCTAAACCCCAAACCCCCTAAACCCTAACCCCTAAACCATAAACCCTAAACCATAAACCCTAAACCCTAACCCATAACCCCCTAACCCCTAAACCGTAAACCCTAAACCCTAAACCCCTAACCCAAAACCCAAAACCCTAAACCCTAAACCCCTAACCCCTAAACCCTAACTCCTAAACCCTAAACCCTAAACCCTAAACCCTAAACCCTAAACCCTAAAACCTAAAACCATAAAACCCTAAAACCTTAAACCCTAAACCCTAAACCCCTAAACCCGAAACCCCTAAACCCTAAACCCTAACCCCCTAACCCCCTAAACCCCTAAACACCTAACCCTAACCCCTAAACCCTTAACCCTAACCCCTAAACCCCTAAACCCCTAAACCCATAAACCTTTAAACCCATAAACCCCTAAACCCCTAACCCCCTAACCCCCAACCCCTAAACCCTAAACCCTAACCCCTAACCCCTAAACCAAACTCCTAGACCCTAACCCCTAACCCCTAACCCCTAAACCCCTAAACCCCTAAACCCATAAACCCTAAACCCCTAACCCCTAAACCCCTAAACCATAAACCCTAAACCCTAAACCCTAAACACTAAACCCTAAACCCTAACCCCTAAACCCCTAAACCCCTAACCCCTAACCCCTAACCCCTAACCCCCTAAACCCTAAACCCTAAACCCTAAACCCTAAACCCTAAAACCCTAAACCCTAAACCCTAAACCCTAAACCCCTAAACCCCTAAACCCCTAAACCCTAAACCCTAAACCCTAAACCCTAAACCCTAACCCCTAAACCCCTAAACCCCTAAACCCTAAACCCTAAACCCTAAACCCCTAAACCCCTAACCCTAAACCCTAAACCCCTAAACCCTAAACCCTAAACCCCTAAACCCTAAACCCCCTAAACCCCTAACCCCTAACCCCTAACCCCTAACCCCTAAACCCTAAACCATAAACCCTAAACCCTAAACCCTAAACCCTAAACCCTAACCCCTAACCCCTAAACCCTAAATCCTAAACCCCTAAACCCCTAAACCCTAAACCCTAACCCCTAAACACCTAAACCCCTAAACCCCTAAACCCTAAACCCTAAACCCTAAACCCTAAACCCTAAACCCCTAAACCCCTAAACCCTAAACCCTAAACCCTAACCCCTAAACCCTTAAACCCCTAAACCTTAAACCCTAAACCCTAAACCCTAAACCGCTAAACCCCTAAACCCCCTAAACCCTAACCCCCAAACCATAAACCTTAAACCATAAACCCTAAACCCTAACCCATAACCCCCTAACCCCTAAACCCTAAACCCTAAACCCTAAACCCTAACCCTAAACCCCTAAACCCCTAAACCCCTAAACCCCTAAACCCCTAACCCTAAACCCTAAACCCTAAACCCTAAACCCCTAAACCCTAAACCCTAAACCCTAAACCCCTAAACCCTAAACCCCCTAAACCCCTAACCCCTAACCCCTAACCCCTAACCCCTAACCCCTAAACCCTAAACCCTAAACCCTAAACCCTAAACCCTAACCCCTAACCCCTAAACCCTAAACCCTAAATCCTAAACCCCTAAACCCCTAACCCCTAAACCCTAAACCCTAACCCCTAAACACCTAAACCCCTAAACCCCTAAACCCTAAATCCTAAACCCTAAACCCTAAACCCCTAAACCCTAAACCCTAAACCCTAAACCCTAAACCCTAACCCCTAACCCCTAAACCCCTAAACCCCTAAACCCTAAACCCTAAACCCCTAAACCCTAAACCCTAAACCCTAAACCCTAACCTCTAAACCCCTAAACCCCTAAACCCTAAACCCTAAACCCTAAACCCATAAACCCCTAAACCTTAAACCCTAAACGCTAAACCCCTAAACCCCTAAACCCTAAACCCTAAACCCTAAACCTTAAACCCTAAACCCCAAACCCCCTAAACCCTAACCCCTAAACCATAAACCCTAAACCATAAACCCTAAACCCTAACCCATAACCCCCTAACCCCTAAACCGTAAACCCTAAACCCTAAACCCCTAACCCAAAACCCAAAACCCTAAACCCTAAACCCCTAACCCCTAAACCCTAACTCCTAAACCCTAAACCCTAAACCCTAAACCCTAAACCCTAAACCCTAAAACCTAAAACCATAAAACCCTAAAACCTTAAACCCTAAACCCTAAACCCCTAAACCCGAAACCCCTAAACCCTAAACCCTAACCCCCTAACCCCCTAAACCCCTAAACACCTAACCCTAACCCCTAAACCCTTAACCCTAACCCCTAAACCCCTAAACCCCTAAACCCATAAACCTTTAAACCCATAAACCCCTAAACCCCTAACCCCCTAACCCCCAACCCCTAAACCCTAAACCCTAACCCCTAACCCCTAAACCAAACTCCTAGACCCTAACCCCTAACCCCTAACCCCTAACCCCTAAACCCCTAAACCCCTAAACCCATAAACCCTAAACCCCTAACCCCTAAACCCCTAAACCATAAACCCTAAACCCTAAACCCTAAACACTAAACCCTAAACCCTAACCCCTAAACCCCTAAACCCCTAACCCCTAACCCCTAACCCCTAACCCCCTAAACCCTAAACCCTAAACCCTAAACCCTAAACCCTAAAACCCTAAACCCTAAACCCTAAACCCTAAACCCCTAAACCCCTAAACCCCTAAACCCTAAACCCTAAACCCTAAACCCTAAACCCTAACCCCTAAACCCCTAAACCCCTAAACCCTAAACCCTAAACCCTAAACCCCTAAACCCCTAACCCTAAACCCTAAACCCCTAAACCCTAAACCCTAAACCCCTAAACCCTAAACCCCCTAAACCCCTAACCCCTAACCCCTAACCCCTAACCCCTAAACCCTAAACCATAAACCCTAAACCCTAAACCCTAAACCCTAAACCCTAACCCCTAACCCCTAAACCCTAAATCCTAAACCCCTAAACCCCTAAACCCTAAACCCTAACCCCTAAACACCTAAACCCCTAAACCCCTAAACCCTAAACCCTAAACCCTAAACCCTAAACCCTAAACCCCTAAACCCCTAAACCCTAAACCCTAAACCCTAACCCCTAAACCCTTAAACCCCTAAACCTTAAACCCTAAACCCTAAACCCTAAACCGCTAAACCCCTAAACCCCCTAAACCCTAACCCCCAAACCATAAACCTTAAACCATAAACCCTAAACCCTAACCCATAACCCCCTAACCCCTAAACCCTAAACCCTAAACCCTAAACCCTAACCCTAAACCCCTAAACCCCTAAACCCCTAAACCCCTAAACCCCTAACCCTAAACCCTAAACCCTAAACCCTAAACCCCTAAACCCTAAACCCTAAACCCTAAACCCCTAAACCCTAAACCCCCTAAACCCCTAACCCCTAACCCCTAACCCCTAACCCCTAACCCCTAAACCCTAAACCCTAAACCCTAAACCCTAAACCCTAACCCCTAACCCCTAAACCCTAAACCCTAAATCCTAAACCCCTAAACCCCTAACCCCTAAACCCTAAACCCTAACCCCTAAACACCTAAACCCCTAAACCCCTAAACCCTAAATCCTAAACCCTAAACCCTAAACCCCTAAACCCTAAACCCTAAACCCTAAACCCTAAACCCTAACCCCTAACCCCTAAACCCCTAAACCCCTAAACCCTAAACCCTAAACCCCTAAACCCTAAACCCTAAACCCTAAACCCTAACCTCTAAACCCCTAAACCCCTAAACCCTAAACCCTAAACCCTAAACCCATAAACCCCTAAACCTTAAACCCTAAACGCTAAACCCCTAAACCCCTAAACCCTAAACCCTAAACCCTAAACCTTAAACCCTAAACCCCAAACCCCCTAAACCCTAACCCCTAAACCATAAACCCTAAACCATAAACCCTAAACCCTAACCCATAACCCCCTAACCCCTAAACCCTAAACCCTAAACCCTAAACCCCTAACCCAAAACCCAAAACCCTAAACCCTAAACCCCTAACCCCTAAACCCTAACTCCTAAACCCTAAACCCTAAACCCTAAACCCTAAACCCTAAACCCTAAAACCTAAAACCATAAAACCCTAAAACCTTAAACCCTAAACCCTAAACCCCTAAACCCAAAACCCCTAAACCCTAAACCCTAACCCCCTAACCCCCTAAACCCCTAAACACCTAACCCTAACCCCTAAACCCTTAACCCTAACCCCTAAACCCCTAAACCCCTAAACCCATAAACCTTTAAACCCATAAACCCCTAAACCCCTAACCCCCTAACCCCCAACCCCTAAACCCTAAACCCTAACCCCTAACCCCTAAACCAAACTCCTAGACCCTAACCCCTAACCCCTAACCCCTAACCCCTAAACCCCTAAACCCCTAAACCCATAAACCCTAAACCCCTAACCCCTAAACCCCTAAACCATAAACCCTAAACCCTAAACCCTAAACACTAAACCCTAAACCCTAACCCCTAAACCCCTAAACCCCTAACCCCTAACCCCTAACCCCTAACCCCCTAAACCCTAAACCCTAAAACCCTAAACCCTAAACCCTAAACCCTAAACCCCTAAACCCCTAAACCCTAAACCCTAAACCCTAAACCCTAAACCCTAACCCCTAAACCCCTAAACCCCTAAACCCTAAACCCTAAACCCTAAACCCCTAAACCCCTAACCCTAAACCCTAAACCCCTAAACCCTAAACCCTAAACCCCTAAACCCTAAACCCCCTAAACCCCTAACCCCTAACCCCTAACCCCTAACCCCTAACCCCTAAACCCTAAACCATAAACCCTA
>CATIWC010000084.1:0-27442 GCA_948472305.1 Vicia faba
GATCTTTGTTAATGTAGTTGGGTTATTGGTGCCTATCTTTATAATACAGAGCAACAATAGTTCCTTTCATTTTTGTCTAATAAATTAGGGTTACAGTGTTCCAAGCAATATATACAAGACTATAATCCAGTTTATAATAATACCATTAAATCGTACCATGGGGATACTGCACAGCAAACCCCAATCACCTACCCCTAATAAATGGTTGTGCCTAATAACTGTTTGAAGTTTCCACATAATATTGAGTCAGGCTCAATAATTTCCTTCTTCGTTTGGTTAATATCAAACCTATATGAAGACTTCCTTCGTGGCGATTAAATCTTGGAAACTAGGGAGGTACATCTCATGCTTAAAGACTGATAAATATGTAATAAATTCAAACAATGTCTAAACTTGTCATTGGTGACTGGTTTGGTCAATATATCAGTTGTATTCTATGAATTATGAACTTTTTAAAATAACATATATCTAGATGCAATTAAATTCTTGATCTTTTGAAACTAGCTATGTGGCTAATTGTGAGAAAGTCAGTACTCAAATAAAAATAACTTTATAAGGTTGATTAATGTCAATTTTCATATTATTTTTAAATGCATTGAGGTGTTTTTCATGGATCTAGTATTTATTTTGTAAATAAGTTTGGATTATCTCTTATACACTCTTTAGTACGTTTTGATTATTGAGGAAAATGTATATCTGATCAATGCTTTTAAGTTTTAATCATAGTTTATAATCTCTTAAATTTATGGTAAATTTTTACTAGTTTAGATATAATAAAACAAACCAATTTTTTTTAATAATAAATTAAAAAAAGAAGTAAAATGTCCCTATTTATTTATAGAGGTAAATAAAAATAACCACACATGTATTTTTGATAAAATCATAAATAGAATCTGAGAGCACATATTTTGTACAAATAGTATCGACTTTGATCCCACGTTTTAAAATATTTTTTCTATTTTAATATTTGCTTAAGCTACAATTTTTGTTTTTACAATTTATATATTAATCACTACATTACATTTATCGAAACACTCTTATAATGTTATATAGTTGAAATCCTCAATGTGCACTCCACGTAAGAGCTCAACCATACGTCGCTAAGATTTATGGGCTCAACCACACGTCGCTGAGATTTATGGCATGCATGGAGCAAGAATTTTAAGTAAAGGAAAAACAAAGTAAATATGTGAAAAATATTAAAATTATAGTTAATAAAAAAGGGTTAGAATAATAATACATTATAATAGCTCAACACACACATCTTAATTAATTAATTGTAAGTAGAAGATATAAATTGTTTTAAATTTAATATATATATATATATATATATATATATATATATATATATATATATATATATATTTATATATATATATATATATATATATATATATATATATATATATATATATATATATATATATATATATATATATATATATATATATATATATATATATATATATATAATATATATATATATATATATATATATATATATATATATATATATATATATATATATATATATATATATATATGACTAATGATATTTTCACTATTGAAATAATAATAGAAATCAAATATTTAAAACAAAAAATTAAATACTATTTAAAATATTGTTAAATTATTAAATAAATATGTAAAATATATATTATCAAAAGATTAAAATATTTTCATGTCTTAAAAAATGAAGAGTTAGTTTAAAAAAAGGAGTTAGTGGTAGTGGTGGTTAGTGGAGAGAGAATAACCAAAATAAAATTAATTAGTTTTGGTAAGAGTTGAAATTATCAAATTTATTCTTAAAGATTTGGAAGTAAAATTTAATACAAACCTTATTAGAAGAGTATAATTTAGTATGATAAACTAATATACTTGTTAGAATAACAACAAGTATTGAAGAATTAAAAAGAAACAATAAACACTATCAATCTTTGTTAATATAGTTGGTTCATTGGTGCCTATCCCTATGATACAGAGCAACTATAGTTCCTTTCATTTTTATCTAATAAATTATGGTAATAGTGTTCCAAGCAATATATACAAGATTACAATCCAGTTTATAATAATACCATTAAATCATAACATGGGGATACTGTATAGGAAACCCCAATCACCTACCCCTAATAAACGGTTAGGCCTAAGAACACTTTGAAGTTTCCACATAATATTGAATCATGCTCAATAATTTCCTTCTTCGTTTAGTGAATATCAAACCTATATGAAGAATTCCTTCCTTCGTGACGATTAAATCTTGGAAATTAGGGAGGTACATCTCATGCTTAAAGACTGATAAATATTTAATAAATCCAAACAATGTCTAAACTTGTCATTGGTGACTGGTTTGGTCAATATATAAGTTGTATTCTATGAATTATGAACTTTTTAAAATAACATATGTCTAATTGTGAGAAAGTCAGTACTCAAATAAAAATAACTTTATAAGGTTGATTAATGTCAATTTTCATATTATTTTTAAATGCAATGAGGTGTTTGTCATGGATCTAGTATTTATTTTGTAAATAAGTTTGAATTATCTCTTATACTCTCTTTAGTACGCTTTGATTATTAAGGAAAATGTATATCGCTATATGATCAATATTTTTAAGTTTTAATCGTAGTTTTTAATCTCTTATATTTATGGTTAATTTTTACTAGTTTAGATATAATAAAACAAACCAATTTTCTTTAATAATAAATTAAAAAAAGTTAAATGTCCCTATTAATTTATAGATGTAAATAAAAATAACCGCACATGTATTTTTGATATAATCATAAATAGAATCTGAGAGCACATCTTTTGTAAAAATTGTGTCGACTTTGATCCCATATTTTAAAATATTTTTTCTATTATAATATTTGCTTAAGCTACAATATATGTTTTTACAATTTATATATTAATCACTACATTATATTACATTTGTTGAAACAGTCTTATAATGTTATGCAGTTGAAATCCTCAATGTGCACTCCACGTGAGAGCCAAACACACGTCGCTAAGATTTATGGCATGCATGGAGCAAGAATTCTAAGTAAAGGAAAAAATAAAGTAAAACTTGTAAAGTTAACGTTGAGATCTATCACACCAATTGGAAACAAAAAAATTGATAACTAGAAAATTCCACAACCAAAATGAATCATTAGATGTTTCAATTAAGGCATGTAGTGCATAGCAAAATGTCAAAACACTACTGAAATGCTCAAGGGTGTTTTTATAAATTTAAAACAATCGGACAAAATGAAATTATATTATTTCTATTATTACTTATACATAGTCACCATATATGAGAACTATCAAAATAAAAAAGGGAGATTCAAATTTATATCTAAAAAACATACAAATTTATATGCATGTCACTTACATTTTATATATGTTTTTTTAAGTAAAAAACATACATATCTTATCACTATTTATATATTTTAACATATGTATATATGTTTTTTTATAATAGTTCAACATACATATCTTATTACTATCTATATATTTTTACACAAATTTTATAAAGTAATATCATGATAAATTCATCAAATTGTATGAGTTATATTTATATTGTATGAAAAAGTCATATTTATTTTATGATTTGATTATTGAGGAAAATGTATATCCCTATATGATCAATATTTTTAAGTTTTAATCATAACTTATAATCTCTTAAATTTATGGTTAATTTCTACTAGTTTAGATGTAATAAAACAAACCAAAATTTTTTTAACAATAAATTAAAAAAAAAAGTAAAATGTCGCTATTAATTTATATATGTAAACTAAAATAACCACACATATATTTTTGATATAATCATAAATATAATCTGAGAGCACATCTTTTGTAGAAATTGTATCGACTTTGATTCTATATTTTAAAATATTTTTTCTCAGGTAATATTTGCTTAAACTACCATATTTGTTTTTTTTTTAAAATTTATATATTAATCACTATATTACAAACAGTCTTATAATGTTATATAGTTGAAATCCTTAACATGCACTCCACGTGAGAGCTCAACCACACGTTACTAAGTTTTATGGCATGTAGGGAACAAGAACTCTAAGTAAAGGGCAAAACAAAGCAAAACTTTTAAAGTTACAAACATTGAGATCTATCACACCAAATGAAAATTTTTTTTGAGAACTAAAAAATTCCACAACCAAAATGAATCATTAGATGTTTCAACTAAGTCATGTAGTGCATAGCAAAATGTCAAAACTCT
This sequence comes from Vicia faba, assembly GCA_948472305.1. Lineage (NCBI taxonomy): Eukaryota > Viridiplantae > Streptophyta > Magnoliopsida > Fabales > Fabaceae > Vicia > Vicia faba. The sequence continues at coordinate 4,212 of CATIWC010000084.1, forward strand.
ACTGAATTAATTTCTAACCATGTATTTATGGTTTTGTACATGTCACTTACATTTTGTATATGATTTTTTAAGTAAAATTATATATTTTTAACTTATTAATAAATATTACATCATTAATTTTTTTAATCATAATATATCTAATTGGTGAGATATGCAGCAACATATTTAAATAAATTGTGATGTCATCATATTGTTATGTACATAAGAGTTATATGAAATGAATTGTATTAAATATTTATATAATATGGATAGTTCATAATTATGTTATGATCACAAAAATGAAACTATTATATGATAGTATATTTTTAACTTTTTTATTAATTTTTGGCTTGTATAATCATAAAAACTTTATTATTTAAGTGTACTAAATTAGTTTCAATACAAAAATAATAAAACGGAACATATTCGAAGAAGGCTAAAAATATTTATAAATTATAGTGTGTAAAACTTTAAAAAGATAATTAATAAAAATAGATATCACATAAAGTTTTATTTATAATAGTTCAACATACATATCTTATTACTATTTATATTATATTTCTATAATAGTTCAACATATATATAATAAATTGCATGACCATATGTTTTTTTTAGGCGATCACCATCCATTTGTTAAATACATTAAAATGTATAAACTATATTGTATGAAAATTGTAGGATAATATGATTATGAAAAATTCATATTTATTTTATGATAAAAAATAAAATTAGTATATGATTTTATATATTTTTAATTTTTTAACTAATCATGTGAATTAAATGAACTTTCTGGACATAAAATAAGAAGGCTGAGAAAAATTTATAGATTAAAAATAGATTGTAAAGGCAAAAATTATAATGTTAAAAACTAATAACATTATAAAAGTAAATATGTGAAAAAAATTAAAATTACAGTTAATTAAAAAAAGGGTTAGAATAAAAATACATTACAATAGCTCAACACACATATCTTAATTAATTAATTGTAAGTAGAAGATATAAATTGTTTTAAATTTAATATATATATATTCACTATTGAAATAATAATTAAAATCAAATATTTAAAATAAAAAATAAAATACTATTTAAAATATTGTTAAATTAATTAAAATTATTAAATAAATATATATTATCAAAAGATTAAAATATTTTCATGTCTTCAAAAATGAAGAGTTAGTTTAAAAAAAAGGGTTAGTGGTAGTGGTGGTTAGTGGAGAGAGAATAACCAAAATAAAATTAATTAGTTTTGGTAAGAGTTGAAATTATCAAATTTATTCTTAAAGATTCTGGAAGGAAAATTTAATACGAACCTTATAAGAAGAGTATAATTTAGTATGATAAACCAATATACTTGTTAGAATAACAACAAGTATTGAAGAATTAAAAAAAACAATAAACATTATCAATCTTTGTTAATATAGTTGGGTTATTGGTGCCTATCTTTATAAAATAGAGTAACAATAGTTCCTTTCATTTTTGTCTAATAAATTAGGGTTATAGTATTTCAAGCAATATATACAAGACTACAATTCAGTTTATAATATTACCATTAAATTGTATCATGGGGATACTGCACAACAAACCCAATCACCTACCCCTAATAAACGGTTGGACCTAAGAACTAGTTGAAGTTTCCACATAATATTGAGTCAGGCTCAATAATTTCCTTCTTCGTTTGGTTAATATCAAACTTATATGAAGTCTTCCTTCGTGACGATCAAATCTTGGAAACTAGGGAGGTACATTCCATGCTTAAAGACTGATAAACATGTAATAAATTCAAACAATGCCTAAGCTTGTCATTGGTGACTGGTTTGGTTAATATATCAGTTGTATTCTATGAATTATGAACTTATTAAAATAACATATGTCTAGATGCAAGTAAATTCTTGATCTTTTGAAATTAGCTTTGTGGCTAATTGTGAGAAAGTCAGGACTCAAATAAAAATAACTTTATAAGGTTGACTAATGTCGATTTTTATATTATTTTTAAATGCAATGAGGTGTTTGTCATGAATCTAGTATTTATTTTGTAAATAAGTTTGGATTATCTCTTATACTCTCTTTAGTACGCTTTGATTATCGAGGAAAATGTATATCGATATATGATCAATGTTTTTAAATTTTAATCATAGTTTATAATCTCTTATATTTATGGTTAATTTTTACTAGTTTAGATATAATAAAACAAACCAATTTTGTTTTAATAATAAATTTTAAAAAAAAGAAAGTAAAATGTCCCTATTAATTTATAGATGTAATCAAAAATAGCCACACATGTATTTTTGATATAATCATAAATAGAATCTGAGAGCACGTCTTTTGTAAAATTTTTATCGACTTTGATCCCACATTTTAAAATATTTTTTCTATTTTAATATTTGCTTAAACTACAATATTTGTTTTTATAATTTATATATTAATCACTACGTTACATTTGTTGAAACAATTTTATAATATTATACAGTTGAAATCTTCAAGGTGCACTCCACATGAGAGCTCAACCATACGTCGCTGAGATTTATGGGCTCAACCACATGTCGCTAAGATTTATGGCATGCATGGAGCAAGAATTCTAAGTAAAGGAAAAAACAAAATAATACTTGTAAAGTTACAAACGTTGAGATCTATCACATCAATTAGAAACAAAAAAATTGATAACTAGAAAATTCTACAACCAAAATGAATCATTAGATGTTTCAATTAAGGCATGCAGTGCATATCAAAATGTCAAAACACTACTTAAATGCTTAAGGGTATTTTTATAAATTTGGAACAATCAAACAAAATTAAATTTTATTATATCTATTATTATTTATACATGATCACCATATATGAGAAGTAGCAAAATAAAAAAGGGAGATTCGAACTTATATCTAAAAACATGCAAATTAAATTCTAACAATGTATTTATGATTTTGTACATGTCGCTTACATTTTGTATATGTTTTTTTAAGTAAAAAACCATACGTATCTTATTACTATTTATATATTTTGACATATGTATATATTTTTTTTTTGTATAATAGTTCAACATACATACCTTGTTACTATTTATATATTTTTACACAAATTTTATAAAGTAATATCATGATAAATTAATCAAAATGTATGAATTATATTGTATTCAAATTGTAGGATAATATGATTATAAAAAATTCATATTTATTTTATGATTTGATTATTGAGGAAAATGTATATTGCTATATGATCAATGTTTTTAAGTTTTAATCATAGCTAATAATCTCTTAAATTTATGATTAATTTCTACTAGTTTAGATATAATAAAACAAACTAATTTTTTTTAATAATAAATTAAAAAAAGAAGTAAAATGTCGCTATTAATTTATATATGTAAACTAAAATAACCACACATATATTTTTGATATAATTATAAATGTAAACTAAAATATCGCCATCAAATGCCCTTACTACTATGTTACTTGGCTTTAACGTCAGTCCTTCGCAGTCAAGTCTGTCAAGAGCTTTCTTCGGCAAAACATTCAAAGATGAGCCGGTATCCACCAAGACACGGGCCAGAGTTGTGCCCCTACATTCCACAGAGACATGTAATGCTTCGTTGTGCTTTCTTCCCCTTGGTTTCAAATCAGTATCCGTGAAGCCTAGACCGTTATCCGCTGTCAGACTGGCCACACAATCTTGAAATTGGTCAGCAGACGTCTCTTGAGGCACATGTGCTGTTTTAAGGAACTTCACCAAGGCTTTCGCATGTGCCTTGGAACACAGTAGTAATGCTAGCATGGAGATTTTGGAGGGAGTTTTCCCCAACTGTTCAACTACGTCATAGTCGCTCTTCTTTATTATTCTCAAGATCTCCTCCATTTCCTTCTTGGAGGTTTCGGGGATAGTCAGTGGTTGAGCCTTCGTCCGGATAGGCTCTTCTTGAATACTTTTTCCTCAGGTTTCAGCAACAAGAGTGTTGGTAGGAATGACAATAGAGGTTGTAACAGCTTCATCAATAGGAGCACTTGCAAAGATGATTATGGGTACGAAAGTAACCTTCGGAGCAGCCACGAGTCCAAAAACTGCCTTTGGAGGGGCAATCTCTGGAGAAAAGATTCTACCGCTTCGGGTAATCTTACTGGTTCCGGAAATATTGCTAATGCCGGAGTCTTATTCTTTGGAGCTCATCTCTTTGACGGCCAGCCCATCTTGTTTGATGCCATGGTAATAAATGTCCCCACCGTAATTCCACGGCACAGTCTTGTCTGATTCATATGGGACTGGCCCAGGCATTGTGATTATTAGAGGAGTTGCTTTCGGAACCAATGTAATTCTGACGGGTTTTTTAGAAACCCTAGAAGAATTGGCGGATATGGTAATGATTGAAACATCTTCAACAAAAACAGGTGAAACATGAGTACTTTCAAACAGAATCTCTTTGTTGTCTATCAAGCGTTGAATGCCTATTTTCAACAAAGGGAAATCCGTTGGTGAGGATAAGCAGAGATGTAAAACTTCATTACAGCCCGGGAACACACTAGCTTTTAACAAATTTATCTTAATGATTGGAAGTGGAGTCACGAGTTCATCAACTGTGGTAACAAACAAGTCTTCTTCAATAGCATTGGTGTTGTGACCATGTCTGGGCATGGGAGCAGAGATAACATTTGGCTTCTCGGGCGCATCAAACTCAATTTCCTTTGCTTCAATGAGATCTTGTATTTTATTTTTCAAGGCCCAACAATTATTGGTATCATGCCCAGGACTTTCGGAGTGATATGCGCAACGGGCATTAGGGTGATAATGAGGGGATGTCGTGTTGGGATTTTTCGGAGCTTCCTTCAGGGTTACCAAATTGGATCTCAACAGATGCGGTAATACTTGAGATGGAGTCATGTTGATTCTGGTGAATTGCCGGACTGGCCTCTCCACCCTTGGTTGGTTACTTCTTGGTTGATCAGATGTAGGCTTTGGGATCATAACAGCTCCTACCATTGATCGGCGTTCAGCTCCCCCTTGGTTCCTTTGTGGATAAACAACAGATACCTCCTTCTTCCTAGTGAAAGGCTTTCTCATAGCTGTAGAGGCAGATGAATCCTTCTGAATCTTTTCACTTTTTATGCCAGCTTCCACCCTCTCTCCGGTTAGTATTAATTCAGTAAATCCTGCAGATGAGCTTCCAATTAGATGGTTGAAGAAAGGGCCTGATAGAGTGCCTAAGAACATATCCACCAACTCCCTTTCAGACAGAGGGGGTTGAACTCTTCCAGCTAGATCTCTCCATTTCTGCGCATAATCCTTGAAACCCTCATTGGAAGCCATGGCCATACTCTGAAGTTGAGTACGAGTAGGCGCCAAATCTGCATTATATTGATACTGCTTATAGAAAGCTGCGGCGAGATCTTCTGAATTGTGGATGTTGGCCCTTTCTAGTTGGTAAAACCAGTAGAGTTGTGTTCCAGATAGACTATCCTGGAAAAAGTGCACCCACAAGTCTTTATCAGCAGAGTGTGGTTGGATTTTTCTCACATATGATCAGAGGTGCATCTTAGGGCATGGCACTCCATCATATTTTGCAAACAAAGGTACTTTGAACTTCGGGTGAATCACAATCCCAGATACTAGTCCCAAGTCTTCAAAATCTAGGCCCGATACCCTTTGTATTTCCACTGCGTTCAAACACTCTTCGAGGTGTCTGTACTTATCATCAGCTGGAGGATATTGTTCCTCAGAGTAGTCTTCCTCTTCTTCCTCCTCTTCAGATTCTGACGGCACCGCTGTTTCCTTTCCTTTCCCTTCTCCTTCATCAGATGTTGTTGTGAAATTCAAGGTTCTTCTAGTCTGTCCTTGAAACCTTCTCCCAATGATTATAACACCGGTTGGTTTCTTCACTTTCTTCTTCTCTTTGGCTAACAGAGTCTTCAAATCTTCTTGCCCCTTGGCTAGGGTTGTGAGCAACTGTTGAAACTGCGTGTTCTGAGTTTGGAGGTCTTTGACTGTTTGTTCGAGATCCATCTTACTGAAATAAACAGCAGAGAGATGAGGAAACTTATTGCAAAAGACTTGTTTATGTTATGATGAATGATATGTGCATATACAATGTTTTCAAGGATTTCAAAATTTCAAGTTTGTTTTAGACAAAAAGAAACACACGTTATATTAATAAGATAAAGTTTGAGTACATCAATGCCCCTTGGGCAAAATAATACAAAACTCTAAGATAAAAAAGTAGTGCGCATCCTCTTTGGTGCAATGTAGGCATTTAGAGTCCGCTCCTCATGAAGTAGCCTAGTGAGTTCCAAAACCTTCTTCTCTCTTGCGTATAATTGGGCTTCGAAAGTATCACGCTCTCCTTTGAGCTGTATCTAATCCCTTTGTAGGTCTTCAAGAGATGTGGGCATGTAAGGATGTAGGATAGTGTATGGAACTTCTCCCTCCTTAACAGGCTCAATGATCACCGGGAGGATGGAAGGATAAGGCATCATAAGACTTTGAGCACGGGTTCATACCCATATGAGGTAAGGCTCAAGAGGGATGGAATTCTTGTGCCCCAAAGTCTTGCTATCTACCTTGTTTAGCATCTTCCAAGCTCGGATGAATCTCTGGCGAAGACCTTGATCGTCGTTGTCGTAGTCGAATACCAAACCTTGAATCAGCATCTCGTGTGGGCCATCCCTTCAGGCATAACCAAACTGTCTTAAAGCTAAGCATGGGTTGTAGGTGATGCCTCCCCTAATGCCAAGTAGAGGGACATTAGGGAATTCCCCATAACGGTCAACAATGATAACATTCTCTTTGGATCGGGAGCACCAATGAATTTCTGAATGTTTGAGCGTCATTAACGTTTGTGACCACCTCAAACCTTGCTCATTCTTTAAGACTGATTGGGGAAGATGAAAAATAAACCATCTTTCCAGGAGAGGAGTGAAACACATAAGTACGCCTCTTTTCCTCATTGTACGAGTGTGAAAAGAGTGTAGGATATCTCCAAGCAATGTAGACACCGGATTGCGTGACATGAAGATTTTGACGGTGCTCACATCTATGAGTTGGTCAGGATTGGGGAACAAGACCATCCCATAGATAAGAAGATCCACAATTTCCTCAAAGGCTTGCAAGTCTAAGGAATTCCAACAGATTTGGGCTTTCTCAAACAGGAACTTTTCTAAGAAGCCTTTAACACCACTCCTAGTTTCCCAATGAGTTGTGACATCAGATGAGTGCAAGTACAGAGCTTGAGCAATCTCCTCTGGCTTTGGGTATCTTTCCGTACCATTGAAAGATAGTTGATTGAGAATGGTAATTCTCAAGAGTTAAGAGAATTCTTCTAAAGTAGGCACAAGCTGATAGTCGGGAAATGTGAAGCAATGGTGTAAAGGATCAAAGAACTGAAAGAGAACCTTTATCATATCCTCATCAATGTTAGAGGTGACCAAGTTGAGTAGACGACCATGTCTCTCAGTGAACGGATAGTTCTCATGGATCCTTGAAGCTAGCTCCTTAAGTTGTGGAGGAATTCTTACAAGGTTGACTTGGATAGTTTTCCTGCGAAGTGGATCCATATCCTACAAAACAAGAACAAAGATGAATTTCCAAAATCCTTGAAATGGTTAGTGGATGCATGTGATGTACATGATGTCCATGATGTTATGTACAAGTGTGCATATACAAGCAAAGCAAACAAGTTCTTAGTTTAGGCTTGCATGGAGTTTTATAGGTAAGTACCCTCTTGAAGTTTAGTTGGCTTAAACCTGTCCTAGTAATAGTAACCGGGTTCTAAGGAGCTCAATATCACCAAATTGTTTGCTTGGTCACTGTTTCAGCTCAAGCCTCTTTAATGGCGACCTAAATATCCCAAGAAACCAAACCTCAATGAGTGTAGTATCGAGTATCTACTAACTTTGGACCGCACCAAAGCCGGTCATCTCACTACATCCTAAAGGCCAAATTGATTAAGTAAAGGTTCTAGAAGTTCATTAGTGCTTCATGACATTACTCAGCGGACCCATATTCTCTTTGATTAACTCAAAGGCTACCGGTACCCACAAATATGTCGCACTAACATAGCTATTGCTTAGACCATGTCGGTATACCCCACACAGTTTCCACAACGTATTGCTACTTACCTATAATGTATCCCAAATCCGAGTAGAGGATTCAAACCCAAACAAATAACTATAATGTAAAGCATACAATTCAAACAATATAAACAAGTAAACATGATCTAAACCCTAAGGTAACCCCACTTTTAAAAATTTCCCCAACAGAGTCGCCAGTTCTGTGATACGGTGGGAGAACTGACTTGAGGTTTTGCATTTTATCGCAAATGTTGCGGTTTAGCAAGAGTCTCTACTAACTTTTCTTTTATCGAAAAGGAAAGGTGAAAAAGTACAGGAAAGACCTTTGAGATTGTTTCTTGAGTTCGTGGGGTAGATTATGAAAAGGGAAGGTGTTAGCACCCTTTTCATCCATGGTTTTCCATGGGCTCTTAGTTACTTGCTAGATCACTTGCTTTTATTTGAAAATATGCTTTGTGTGGTTTTTGAAAGTATTTTGTAAAGAGGCCATTGTTTAGGCAATCTTTGTAATGATTCTTGTTCGTGATAATGTATACAAAGATGTTTGTCTTTTTGAAAATGTTATCAATGTTTGTAAAATGTTTGGAAATGTGTTTGTTTGTTTTGAAAATAGCAAGGATAGTTGTTTGGAAATAGAGCAAGTAACTAGAAGCAATCTACCTACTCAAATGTCTTTCTTATTCATTTTCTATTCCTTTGATATTGTTGTCTTACCATTGATTTGGTAAGCAACCCTATCTTTGGATGTTAACGGGACGGGTGTGGGTCATCATAAAACCATGATTAGCAATATTACAAAGTATCTTAGCATTTTTGAGGGACCAAAATCATTTTTGTAAGGCAACTTTGAATAGCGTCATCGAGGGACTATGATCTTATATTTGTTTATTTTGCCAAGATACTTCGCATGCATAATATGGCCATTTTTGTATAAGGCAACCAAGTGGAGAAACCCTAAGGGTGCTTGTGTGCAAGCGTGTTATTTTCATGCTTTGATTTTGTCTTGGATTTAGAGTTTTCTATTTGTTTTGTTTTGATCTTGCCATACAAACCCTAATTACTAGCGTGGTATATAAAAGCGGTAAATTACGTAATTTAAAGATTACTACGCTATTACAACATTTTATGGGAGGGGGGAATACAAATTGTGAATGGGGAATTTGCAATAATGTAAATCTAGTTAAGCTATTACAACCAAATCGAATTTGTACGAATATTGGGATAAACAAATAAAATATGCAATATTATGTACATGCAAGAAAAAGATTTTGTTTTGTTTTTTTAATGTGTGAAAAGGAGTTTTAACCTAATCCTAAAAATATTAAAAAAAGGAAATTAGTTCTTAAAAAAAGAGGTTAACCCTAATTTCTAATTAAAGGGAAAATAAAGTTCTATAGGTATTATTTTTATGATTTTTTTGTATTAAAAGTAATAAATAAGATTTTATGAAAATATTTAGTTTTTTTATATGCTAAAATAAAAATTCACAAGTATGGAATGAAAAGGAAATAAAACAAATTAAACTAAACCTTTTTTATTTATGTTTACAAGTTTATTTAAGAAACATAATATATATATATATATATATATATATATATATATATATATATATATATATATATATATATATATATATATATATATATATATATATATATATATATATATATATATATATATATATATATATATATATATATATATATATATACAAAATACAATATTTATCAAGTTTTATATTTTTCATGATTTGATGTATTAAAGAAAATATTTAATAAAACAAAAAAAGAAAATAAAAAAAATAAACAAAATAGTTGGGCCAGAGGTGTTGTAAGGAGACAGGGAGTAGTATGTTAGAAAAAACACTAAGGCCCAAAGAAACAAGCCCAACCTGCAAAACAACAAAAAATGGAAATGAAAAAAATATGAAAAAACAAAAGGTAGCACCTGGGCCTCACCAGCGCGCTACCTCGCTACTGGGGTGGCTATACATCCGTTGATTTATATGAAACAACAAAAACATAACACAAACAATGTCCTTGCTCTGTACTTCATCTTCTTCCTCAAGCTGGCCAAAAGCTCTGTAACTTTCTCATTTCTCCATGAAAATGAAAACTTCCAACATGAAAATGGTAGTACTCATTCCCACGATTTCAACCATTTAAATCATGTAAGCTAATAATCAAAGATCAAAACAAATTTTAAAAGCCCTAAATTTAAACCTAATTTTTCAGGAACTTCAAGTTCAAAATTCTCTCAACTCAGGCCAAATAAGTGCAAGTTATAGATATGCACAACTTTGTAGCAATGATATATACATTGTTTATTCACAAATCGTAGCCAATGGATGCCTGTATGAAGAGATAGAAATTAAGATTCTTACCTCTTTCAGCTGAGATCGTGAATGGAGTTTGAGTGAGATTTAGGAAGGCCTGAAGGTTGCTTTAGCTTGCTTGAACCTCCCTGAGTGTGTTCCAACCCTTACCTTGCTTTGAAAGTGTCTGAAACTCTCTATCCAAGTCAACCTGCAAACTTGTAAAACAAAACTGGCAGATGAAGGAGAAAGAGTTACAGTTCAAGGATGATGGTCTGGATCACTTAGATATGAAGTAGGTAAAGTGTTTGGATGATTGAAACTTGAAATGCATGAGCAAATTGATGGATTGCTATGCTTGGACACAAACTGCAAGTTTTGACAGTTTTTTTGGGTGATATGGAGTGTTTTAGTGTTTTAGGCCCTTAGCAATCGTGTCTTCTGTTGTAATATGTTTGTGTATTAGTATGGAAAAGGTTTCAAGTCAATTCTCCAACAGATTTGTGAGTTCTAGCCTTTTGGCACACTTTCTTGCTTTTGAAGCAAAGTGAAGAGACAAGTCTTCACATGCTTGTACTGGCTTGCTTGGGGTTGGTATAAGCTTTGTAAAAGTTGCTTTAGGCCTGTAGGACTTGTGTGTGCAGAGAAGACAGGTCCAATGCTCAAGAATTGGAAAGTTGTAAAAGTGAAGCTTTTTCAAAATGGCAATGGCCACTTTATGCCATTTATGGAATTACAACTTGGACAAAGGCTCTTGAGCTTGAATTAAAGCTTTGTCAACTGAGAAAGAATTAAATTATGAAGTTAGAAACAAGTTACGTACCTGTAAAGCAAGAATTAGGAAGCATAGGTTCAAATTTGAATTTTGTTCTTCATGAAATGGCTTGAATTCAAAGTGAGAAATTGCCAACTTCATCTCTTCGATTCTCCCTACTCAAAAATGATCTTGAGTAGTTCTTTGACATTTTGGAAAACTTGTAATGTGCTCTATAACTCAACTTTGAAATACATTTCAAGAATCCTCTTGGAACTAGATGAAAAATTGCCATGAAGTTGGGTCCAAAACCTGCCTAAATTAGGGCAAAATTTCACTAAGTTATCTAGTTCATGAGCATGTAATCATAAAATTATATCTTGAGATCCAAGCATCTTTAGGGAAAAATGTGTGAAGAAAAGTTGTAGATTTCATGGAGGTCTATAACTTTCATGTTGGGAACTTTCCTTGAATCATCTTGTCACATGGTGGAAAAATGGCTTAAAATTGAGAAAAAATAAGAAATTTTCTATACTTAGAAAAATTTCTAAGCTAAGAAAATTTCCAATTTCAAAACCAAATCTTCAATCCTTGATTTCTTGATGAACAAGTTTCACACTTTGACATGTTTTGATGAATTGTGACCCTTGGCACCTGATTTTGACTAAAAAGTCAAAGTTTGACTTTTCAATATACAGTTGACTTTTGATTAGTTGACTGCAAATTTCATCTGTCTATCCAATGGATTTGCAATATTTTGAACCATGTAATTAGGTAAAGATAATGCAATTGAATCCTTGAAATCATGCTTCAAGCCAATTAGTCATTTGTTAGGTCAAAAATCAGAAATTGCCCTTTCTCAGTAAAAACCCTAATTTTGACCATTTTGCCCTTTTGATGATTTGATCAAATTTCTTGAGGAATTGTAGTCCAAACTTGATCAAATGATACACATGAGTTTTAAAATGTTGATGTGGATAAAAAATTATGAAGTTTGACTGTAAATTGGCCATGGTTGACTTTTTCCCCAATACAACTGATTTTAGGTCAACTGTCCAATTGACTGATAAAAAATGTGATTCAAGGCTTGAAACTTGACATGAGTAAACTTAGGAGTCCATAATGATGTTTGAAAGTCATATGAAGCATTGATAGTCCAAAAACCCTTGTGCAAACTCAAACCCTAATTTTGGGTGATCAGTGCATGATGAGATATTCTGAGCTGATCAAATCCTAATCTAGTCTTGAGTCAAAGAGATCTTGTGAGAATAATCTTGATAAGTGAGAGGGAAATTTTTTGGGTACAACAGCTGCCCCTGTTCAATCTTCTTAAGCCTGAAGAGTTAGATTGGCGAGTTTTTCCATTCACGACTCGAAGGTGAAAGAATGATTGGAAACTAGAGTGCCCAAAAATTTGCACTCGACGATGTGTAGTTGAGGGAATGGGCTTAAAGATGCCATTTGGAGAAGTGATAGAATCTTGTTGGAGATGGGCTTATAGATGCCATCCAAGAATGTTTGTTGAATTGTAAGTTGTAAGCTGAAAGAATGAGTGTCAGAATGACGTCTGTGTCTAGAGCGTATCTGAACTGTATCTGGATTTGAACTTTGAATGAGTATCTGAATGGCATCCGTGTCTGGAGCGTATCCGAACTATATCATGAAGTCTGAATCTGAATGAGCATCAGAAAGACACCCGAGTATGGAGCGTATCCTTACTGTATCTGACCTTGAAATCTGAATGAGTATCAGAATGACATCTGTGTCTGGAGCGTATCTGAACTTAAAATCTGAATGAGTAACATAATGGCATCCGAGTCTGGAGCGTATCCGTATTGTATCTGAAAGTTAAATCTGGATGAGTAACAGAATGGCATCCGAGTCTGGAGCATATCTGAACTTGAAATCTGACTGAGTAACAGAATGGCATCCGAGTCTAGAACGTATCCGTACTGTATCTGAAAGTTGAATCTGGATGAGTAACAGAATGACATCCGAGTCTAGAGCGTATCTGAACTGTATCCTGATTGCATATTATTTATGGTAGTTGTTTAATCTTATCCTTAAAAGGGTAAAATGTTAGCTGAAACAAAGTTATATTGCATGAAATGTATGATGCAATGTATTTTCTTTATCAATGTTTATGATATATGGATGTAATGTATGCGCATGTAAGCTGATTTGCTGCATTGCTGTTTGATTGAGGAAAATAAATCCTTGAATGCTGTTGAGGATAAGTTTAATTTTCATGTCTTGAAGTTGAAGTACTGACGAACTCTTGTTGAGGGAAGTAAATTCCGTTGTGAGGGCAATGCCATGTACCTAATTTTGACCATTTTTCCCTTTTGATGATTTGATCAAATTTCTTGAGGAATTGTAGTCCAAACTTGATCAAATGATACATATGAGTTTTAAAATGTTGATGTGGATAAAAAATTATGAAGTTTGACTGTAAATTGGCCATGGTTGACTTTTTCCTCAATACAACTGATTTTTAGGTCAACTGTCCAATTGACTGATCAAAGATGTGATTCAAGGCTTGAAACTTGACATGAGTAAAATTAGGAGTCCATAATGATGTTTAAAAGTCATATGAAGCATTGATAGTCCAAAAACCCTTGTGCAAACTCAAACCCTAATTTTGGGTGATCAGTGCATGATGAGATATTCTGAGCTGATCAAACCCTAATCTAGTCTTGAGTCAAAGAGATCTTGTGAGAATAATCTTGATAAGTGAAAGGGCAAATTTTGGAGTACAACAACTAGCAGCTGATTTATTTCCTTATAGTCTTTTTCAGCAGACATAATTGAAGTTAGAGTATTTCCTACTTGTGTGGGACATTAACGACTTCTAAGTTCTAACATGTCTCTTTTTGGAGCTATTGAAATGTCCTCCTCTTGTGAATCCTCAAAAAAATTATGACTTTTTATGAAGTGTTGGTGAACATGGATTCCATCTTTGAGATTTAAATATGGATGTGTTCCAAGACATGTCTTTTCATCCGAGTAATTCTACAGGCGACATTTGTGAATCACTCGCCTGATATGTATCTTCAGTCCATGATAATTATTTATGGAATGAACATGAATGCGATTGTAATAAGTTACACCCACATCTAGTTTAATATATCATTATCATGGTAAGCTGATGAGAATGAAGTCATAAGCATTTTAGAATTTCCTCTTAGTATTTTCTATTAATAGGATGTAATTAGAGATGTACTACATCCTTTTTGTGTTTTCCTTTATCATTCAATATCCTGGTAATCTCTTTAATACACACACACACACACATATATATATATATATATATATATATATATATATATATATATATATATATATATATATATATATATATATATATATATATATATATATATATATATATATATATATATATATATATATATATATATATATATATATATATATATATATATATACTCCCACCTTTTTCTTAAGCTCTTGTAACATTTGAGATGACCTATATTCTAATGAATGAGAAAATAAACCTAACTGATAAATGCTATTATCGCTTGTAAGGCTACGATCAAGTTAGGATTATTTATTTAGGATGTCTCATCATTGAAATTATCCTTGAAAGAGTTGTGAGATTCTTCTTATTTTTTGTGTTGAACTTTTATGTGTTATTCTACTTGTGGAGAATAATGGAACAAACATGTCAATAAGTTGTTTCCATGACCATATCGAACTAGTTGTCATTATTAGAAAATCATATAAATGTATGCTTCTTTAGAGTACATGGGAATATGATGCACTTTAGAGCGTCAAACACTCGTTGGAGTTTCCTTCGCGCATTAAATGAGGTTAGGTGCTCCTTTAAGTCCATCTTTTTCATCATAGTCTTTCATTGTTGGAAGTCATATTTGTCTCGGTTTTGAATCCTTATTTATGTTGTTTAAGGACGGGTGTTGAGGTACATCATCCTATATTATGCGAGTGTTTGATTTCACTTGTACTAATCTCAAACGCATGTATGACAGTCCTCATACCGTGATTTCAAGAAGCTCTAAAAGATAGCTTCTACTCCACCATGGAAAATCCACCATGCTTTTTCCTTTTATAAAGTGTATCTAAACATATATTATATTTTGTTTCGGTGAGCTTAGGGATGGTACACTCCTCAACTTTTAGCTAGCGACATTGTCACATACGTCATCCTCCTGAGGTGATTCGTTTCAGCGCTTTTGATTCTTCTTGATGAATTTTGCTTTCTTCTTGAGTTGCTTGATATGGAGTTATATCTTGTCGATAATTTTATCAAGAGATAGTTTGTCAAATTACTGATGTTTGGGTTCCAATACATCGTTTTTTAGAACATTTTCACCTCGTCCCTTCATAATGATTGTTAACATGAGGAGTGATACTTCTCTCTCCATTAACATACCTCGAAGATGGTAACTCATAAACCTGGACCCGCCATTCTAGAAGTTATGATTTAAATGGATGGGCCTGCCTTACAAGCGTTATAGTGGAGCTTGGATTTTGGTCATTAGAAAAAATGGATCATCGAGGCTTAGGTAATATTTTACAAATCCCCATGACGAACACCAATGTTCATGTATAAACTTACTGGAATGATCACATGGTGTATTGTCCATCTCACTAGGTGTGATGTGCTTGTGTGGTGCTACAATTTCCTTGTGAGTTTCATGTATTGCTTCTTTTTTTAAATATTGGGGTACTTGGAAAATATACTATAATGGTAATTTAGGAGTATGCTAGCAGGTAAGAGAATATATTGTGTAATCATACCTAAGGGTGAATTCCTTATTTATATAGATTAAACTTTGGTATGCTGCATTTAAATTTTATTTTCATTGAGATTATCTATGAGATCATTATTGGATAAATATGAGTTTGCTTTCATAATTGATTATAAGATAAGTATGGGCACATCTCCTGTTCGAATATGTTCCATGGAGCTCGAAGTGCTATGAGCACGTCGATGCTTCTAGATGCCTCACTAATAGTTTTGTTCATTAGTGACAATGATATTAGATGTAAATTATTGTGACGTGTTATCCTAGTGCGTCATTATGAGCACCTCCGTTTATGTGGCTTTAGCCCTAAAAATTGGATTTGTAGTTTCAGTTGTTGACTTTCTTAATAAATGATCCATAATATATTTAAGTTGGATTTTTAGTTCTAATCGTATCAGATCAGAAGGGATTGCCGATGGTCCACAAGCATGGATTGAAGGATGGTTGAAAGTGAAGTGAAAGGTACATGTGATGCTCCGATGCTAAAGTAAGTATCTGAATAATAATGCAAGCAGAGAGTTTAAGTGAGTAGTAATCAACGTACTTGATCCTCTCGTATGAGAGGGTATTTATAGCCCCTAGCACTGGGCTAAGATCTACGCACATGGCCAGATAATTAGGCCCAATAACGAAGACTGTCAGAGTTTCGTGAATAGTAGAAACCAACACGTGGCCTCCTCCCAGTCAACTGATCAAAGATAATAGGGGAGTTATGGACCCGTTATTCTCGGTGGACAGGATGATGATAACTCCAGATAACCGTTGGCCACGTCTCCTTGGTGGACACGTGGGGAAGTCCCCAACGGTGGCAAACTTGGGCCATACATTACTAGGGCATAATAAAGATGTCGGAATGGGCCTGGTCGACGGTGGAGCAAGCGCATGTCTAATCCAGAAAAAATTCCATAATATTATTGAAGGCATGTGGCTAATTGTGAGAAAGTCAGTAATCAAATAAAAATAACTTTATAAGGTTGATTAATGTCAATTTTCATATTGTTTTTAAATGCAATGAGGTGTTTATCATGGATCTAGTGTTTATTTTGTAAAAATGTTTGGATTATCTTATACTCTCTTTAGTACTGTAATAAGGTGGGAGAACTGACTTGGGTGTTTTGCGTTTTATCGTAATTATTGCAGATAACAAGAGCAAGAGTCGCCACCGAATTTTCTTTTGTCCAATAAAGGAAAGGGTGACAAGAACATGAAAGACCTTTTGAGATATTTTCTTGAGTTCAGGGGGGGGGGGGGGGTAGGTTATGAAAAGGAAAGGTGTTAGCACCCTTTTCATCCATAGTTATCTACGGGATCTTAGTTGCTAGCTCACTTTGAAATTCTTTGTTTGAAATGTGTTTGTGATAGTTTGAAAATATTTTTGAAAAGTGCCTTCGTTTAGGCGAACTTTGTAATGATTCTCGTCTCTATAAGAATGCATACAAAGTGTTAACTTTTGAAAATATTTCATTTGAAAGTGTTGGTGTGTTTTGAACGATGTTTTGAAAATGGTTGTGAGCAAGCGACTAAGAATGTTCTACCTACTCAAAGAGTCTTTGTTCATTTCCACCTCCTTTAGATATTGCTATCTTATCATTGATTTATAAGAAGCTCTATCATTGGATGTGAAGGGACAGGAGCGGGTCATCTTACAACCATAGAAGGCAACCTATGAGACGCTTTAGCAATTTTCATAAGGGATTAAGATCGTTTTACCGAAGGAAATATCAAAGGATCATCAAGGGACTACAATCTTTTTTATCGAGGCCTTTGCTAAAGCGTCCCACATTCGAGGGGCATGACTTTATTTTCGAGGCAACAAGCGAGGTTACCCTAGAGGTAAGCGTTTGTGTTGGCTGGAAATTTCAACTAAGGAAAAGTTGAGCTGAGTCAATGGTCTAAAAATACTTAGAGAAATTATTTGACTATTTGATTTGTTGAAAACCGTGAAGATTAGAATTCGAAATTGATGGATAGTTTATGAAATTCGAATTGTGAAATAAGGTATTATTCGAAGAAATGGCTTCAAACGTTATACTTCGACCGTGGCCATATTTCATTGGTTTTGGCGCTCAAGACGGACAGCGAAGAGTTTTTGAATTCAAATTTTCATTCTTATCCAGAAGGACGCGTGGAATCTCCTGGATTGTCGAAGATATGCCAGTGGAAACGTGGCATTAGTTTGTTAGAGACCGTTAGAGGCGAAATTCTATAAATAGTAGCTTTTTTGTTTCAATTTGAAGGGTTCACATCTTTGTACAAACGAGAATGTACTTATGATGCACCATATTTTACAATTCAATGTCATTTACATTCAATGAGATTTCTTTACGTTATTTACATTCTTTACAATTTCCAGTCTAGGCTAGTTTATATTTCATTACTTTCATAAAGAAGTTTCACTTTGATATACAGAGTGATTCCTTTTGTTTAAAAAAGATTATCATCGAAACATACTTTCTAAATGATAGAACACAATAGTCCTAAGATCAATCTGATCGATCTCGTGAGTAACTGAATCTGTTAAAGGATTTAGAGGATCAGGGGTTGTTTACCAAATTCCAGAGTAAACAAATTGGCACGCCCAGTGGGACTCTGTGTCTAATATTTTGTTCTTTTTCTTTTACGATAATCTGTGTTTCCTAACTTATTTGTTGCATGAGATTAAGAAGTGGAAAACCCACCCGTTAGCGATGCACAACAAGTTCCTCCTCCCACATGAGGAAATACGAGCGCTTTGAATACAACCGAAGCCATGAAAACAAGTCAAGGGACTGTGATTATTCCTTCAACTAAAAATGCTACAGTCATACCCCCAAATACAAATGCTTCAGCCATATCATCAAACACACAAAATGAACCTTTTATAATGTTTGTGGCTAGTAAAATTCCACAAGGATCAAGTATATGGCATGCCAACATCAGATCCAATATATGGCATGCCAACTTCGTTCACGGCAGGACTGCAAAATAACACTTTGATATATACACGTCCTTTAACATCTGCCTATTCGCCATTACAAGGATCAAGTTCAGGGGTAAACCATATGGCACAAAATAATTCGCAGCCAGGATATGTTTCCAAATTGCCTCCTGTTACCATAAATATGCAGGCAGATTTGAGGCAACAAATGGATGATAGTAACCATGAAATGGTGGGAGTACTCTCCCAGCAAATGAGTACAATTTTTAACTCTTTAATCCAAAGCACCATACAGATGAACTTGCAGAATGCCCAAGCGAACCAACAAATGGCATCACAAATTAGGCGCCTTTCAGATTTCTTTGGTGCACCTAGAGAACCAATTCAAAAACTACAACCTACATGGATAAGGGAGAATCAAGGCATCGTGTTTCAAGAAGAACCAACCATTGACCAGACCCAACCAGCGATACACCCAGAAGTCGAAATTCAACAACCAGTTCGAAGGGAAGAACCACCCAGATTTCCACAGGCTATTCCCAGGGAGGAACCACGAAGGAGGTTAGTCATGGTAATATGGTAGGAAATAATAGTCTAGCAGCCATAGTCGAAAGAATCATGGCACGAAATGGAGTAAATATTGGCATGCGAAGGCCAAATTATACATCCCCCTTGTCTAAATACATTCAGCAAACTGAGTTGCCTAGGGGGTGGAAAGTGCCAAAATTTACAAAGTTTTCTGGGGACACCAGTGAGTCAACCATAGAACATGTTGCTAGATATCTTACAGAAGCAGGGGATATAACAAACAATGAGAATCTAAGGATTAAGTATTTCCCTAGTTCACTAACCAAAAATGCTTTCACTTGATTTACTACTCTTGTAGTAAACTCCATCCATGATTGGACTCACTTAGAGAGATTATTTCATGCACACTTTTACGTGGGTTAATCCAAAATTAGCCTGAGCGAATTGGCAAATGTTAAGCGCAAATTCAGCGAGCCTATAAACGATTATCTTAACATGTTTTGTCTGTTAAAAGTAAGATTCTTCACACAAGTTCCCAAACACGAGTTGGTTGAAATGGCAGCAAGAGGATTGGACTTATCTATAAGGAAGAAGTTGGATCCCTAGTATCTGAGAGATATGGCACAACTGGATGGCAGGGTTCGACAGGTGGATCGTTTGAAGATAAAAAGATCAAGGGCTAACAAAAGCCAGAAGAAAGAAAGAATGGCTTATATCGAAGCCTGATCAGACGAAAGAGATGTCGAAGATGATTTTCAGAGGTTGAAGGACATGAGATAGATCCTGCAGTATTAAAGCAAGGACCTCCATATCCTTGCAAAGTGCCAACGTCTGCGAACGGGAAAAATCCCGTCGAACCAGAAAGGAATGACAAATTCCCAAAAAAAACCTATACTTTCGACATCACCAAGTGTGATAAAATATTTTATTTGTTAGTAAAAGATGGCCAGATGATAGTCCCCCTGGTGTTAAAATTCCTCTATTAGAACAACGGAATAAAAGGGGCTTTTGTAAGTATAATAATTTCTTGGGCCATAAAACCTCACAGTGCTATCTTTTAAGGGATTTGATACAGAATGCTATCAAAGAAGGAAGGATAAAGTTTGGAGAGAAGCCCAAGAACCCGATGAAGGTCGACATAAATCCTCTTCAGATTTCTGAGACAAATTTTGAAGAGCCTGTAGATATCAACGTGGTTGATGCTGTCGAAATTGAAGGAGGTCAACTCGATGCAGACAAGGTATCCGAAGATACTCAGGGGCTAAAGAATATTGAGGGTCTCATAGGCCAGGAAGAAGGCAGTGTTGCTGATGGCAATGCGAAAGTTGCTGGATAGGCTAAGACTACTGAGGGTCTTAGAGTCAGATTTGAAGAGCTTGAGATTGCTGAAGGTCCCAAGTTCGAGGTAAACATGGTGGATCTGGACCAGTTGTCCCCAAAAATGGCGGAGATCGAAAGACGTTTGAAGATGGAGAATGATAGGATGCGAACTGGGCACCCAAAAGTAAGCCTGGTCGAATATCTTTTTCATTTCCATACGAAGAATCCTGAGGGACTAGTGTGTCCTAGGTGCAGCATAATGAATGATCGAGGCGCTGTAGCTACATACCAGAAAGTGTACCAAGAGAGGGCTGGAAACGACTGGAGGAATGATAAGGAGTTGTTGCCATACCCAAAAATGGGAGAAAGCTTGATGGGTTTTCTGGTTCGCTATCATAAGACAGGATCAGAAGTCTTAATGTGCCCATGGTGTAGCGTTGTTTATGATAGAAAGACAGCTGAAGCATTTGAGAAAATTCCGTATGCTCAATGCTGGAACAATCAGAGGAGTAGTAGGGGGTACGAACCAATGCCAAAGGAATTCTAAAAAGGGAAGATAGCCCACACCCCGAAGTAAATCGACAAGTCACCTTCAAGCCACCAACCAATATCCCAACAGACACATGGTTGAATTTTAGTCAAAGAAAGGGGGAAGGAAAAAGGAAATGGAAAAGTTTCGAGGAAGGTGGCAGATCAGCGTGGGCATATCGAAGGCAGTTCCAATCAACAAAGCAGCGAACCCATGTGTCTGAGAACTATAAAGAAAAAAACCCAATGATAAGGTCCCAATGGCGAAGGTTCCAGAGGACCAAGAAGGCTCAAAGAGAACTCACAAGCAATGAAGTAGGGGAATCTAGTACGAATCAGACTTCGTTTGCTGCACCTATTGAAGAGAAGTCCCCAGCACAAAGGAGGCTTTTGCCCCCAAGAAGACGAAGGTGTCCGTCAAAAAGAATACATAGGAACCAACTAACGAAGAATCAACCAATGATGAGGACACGCTTACTGACAACTTCGACTCAGATGGGGAGTCCTCTTTGAATATCAATTACAATGTAGTTTCTGTACTACCACATGTATATGACCAAGTGATAGAGGTAGAAGATTTTGAAGAAACAGGTGAATTAGAGACGGCGAAACACAAGCCTATATAATAGTTCAACATACATATTTTATTACTATTTATATATTTTTACACAAATTTTATATATTTATATAATAGTTCAACATATATATATATATATATATATATATATATATATATATTATATATATATATATATATATATATATATATATATATATATATATATATATATATATATATATATATAAATAATAATAATAATAATAATAATAATAATAATAATAATAATAATAATAATAATAATAATAATAAATTGCATAACCATATGTTGTTTTTTTTAGCCGATGACCATCCATTTGTTAAATACATTAAAATGTATGAATTATATTGTATTCAAATTGTAGGATAGTATGATTATGAAAAATTCATATTTATTTAATGATAAAAAATGAAATTAATAATGATTTTATATATTTCTAATTTTTTAACTGAACATGTGAATTAAATGAACTTTCTGAACATAAAATAAGAAGGGTGAGAAAATTTATAGATTAAAAAATAGATTGTAAAGACACAAATGATAATATTAAAAAATAATAAGATTATAAAAGTAAATATGTGAAAAATATTAAAATTATAGTTAATAAAAAAAGGGTTAGAATAAAAATACATTACAATAGCTCAACACACACATCTTAATTAATTAATTGTAAGTAGAAGATTTAAATTGTTTTAAATTTAATATATATATATATATATATATATATATATATATATATATATATATATATATATATATATATATATATATATATATATATATATATATATATATATATATATATATATATATATATATATATATATATATATATATATATATATATATATATATATATATATATATATATATATATATATATATATATATATATATATATTATATATATATATATATATATATATATATATATATATATATATATTCACTATTGAAATAATAATTAAAATCAAATATTTAAAATAAAAAAATATACTTTTTAAAATATTGCTAAATTATTAAAATTATTAAATAAATATGTAAAATATATATATTATCAAAAGATTACAATATTTCACATTAAATAGTACACAAATAAAAATAACTTTATAAGGTTGATTAATGTCAATTTTCATATTATTTTTAAATGCAATGTGGTGTTTATCATGGATCTAGTGTTTATTTTGTAAATAAGTTTGGATTATCTCTTGTACTCTCTTTAGTACGCTTTGATTATTGAGGAAAATGTATATCGCTATATGATCAACGTTTTAAGTTTTAATCGTAGTTTATAATCTCTTATATTTTTCTATTGTAATATTTACTTAAGCTACAATATTTGTTTTTACAATTTATATATTAATCACTAAATTACATTACATTTGATGAAACAGTCTTATAATGTTATACAGTTGAAATCCTCAATGTGCACACTCCACGTGAGAGGTCAACCACACGTCGCT
>CATIWC010000085.1:0-33494 GCA_948472305.1 Vicia faba
GTACTATCCCACTATTGAGAAGTAGGTAGCACCGTCGTTGGAGTTTTTCGGGTCAATTCGATTATAGGGACATGTGGTCACCAAAGCAATAGTAGGACGCCTTAGCGGTAACCCTAATGTCTTAGATCGTTTTATCCGAGGCAACCGTTTCGAGGCAACTGGATCTTTAGACAGGAGGGCGACCTCTAAAAACACCCTATACTTGACGACCACGTCGAGGCAACCAAGTGAGGCGTACCCTAGGAGTGGCATGTGCATGTGTGTCAAATTCAGTTAAGATTATCTTGTACATGTTATTTGTGAGCTACGGATTGATTTTATTTGTCAAGCAAGTCTTGTATGCATAATTAACAGTTTAATAATTTGCGGGAAATAAAGTGCGGAAATGGTAAATCTACGCTATTACAAGGCGCGGGTATATACATCGCCAAAAACATAACCCGTTTGGAAAATAAAGTGAGAGAAAGTAAAGAAAGCGATAAAAGCCTAATTAACTATTACATCCTCGGAAACAGTTACATAAATATAATGAATTAAAATAAATATGCGCGTGAAAGATTGAATCGGGACGTCCTTAGGGTTTTGACCCTTTTTGAGAAAAGAATTGAATTTGGTCTTTTTTGCAATTAATTAAAATTAAACCTAATAACTAATTAATTAATTAATTACAAGAAAAAAAGTATTTTTGTATTTTTTATGTTTTTAATGAAAATAAAAAGAAAAGGTCAAAAGTTAGTAAAAAACCCCTAAGTCTAATTTATTTTATTTGTTGTAAAAAATCAAAATTAAACCTAATTTAAACTAAATTGGTTTGTTAGTATTTTATTTACAAAAATAATTAATAGGTGAGATTAATAATAATAATAATAATAATATATATTTACTGAATTTATTATAAAAAATAATTTGTTAATTACTAATGATAATAATAAATAATAAAAGAAATTAAAAGTAAAAAGAAAATAAAAGGAAATAGTAAATCAGGGGGGGTGCTGGCCCATGTATGGAGGTGTTATTGGAATTCCCAGGCCCATTAACATCAAGCCTTCGTTGACTTTCTGGATCAAGTGCCTGTTGGTTGACTGAGTGCATGGTGAGGATCATCTCATGACCACTGGATCTGTGATTATGGACACATGGCGTGCATCAGGATGAGGCGTATGGTGGGACGCTTGGGATAGCCTGCACAGAACCATGTTAAGAAAAAATAGAAATAATATTTGGGGGACCTGGGAATCGAACCCAGGTCCCAATGGTTGCCAGCCACATCATCTTCCACTGAGCCAGTTGAACGCTTTTGTTATTATAGTGATCAATAAATAATATATTAAGAATAAACAATAAGCTGGACAAAAGCAACACGCGCGCCTTTTTGTTTGAATGGTCCAATGGTATCTTAACACTTCTTCATCTTCTTCAATTGTCCTGAAAAAAGATAAAGAGATAGCGGGGGTTTTTAACCCCCACAACCTGCATCCACAAATAATAGCGATTAGGCGTACAATACATATAAATATGGCGCGATGGTATCAATATGTTTGTCTTAATCTCCTGAGTTCAACCATATGCGTTGGAGGCTCCAATTTTGCCTGGATAGTAAAGCCCTAATTCAAGAACTCCAAAACCCTAAAAGTCGTTAATGGCAATTCACAATCCTGTGCATTATAATCCAATTAATCAATACCAATAGCTTTGTATGGATGCAAGCAATGCAAAACAATGATTAGAACATGTTAATGATGCATAAATCATGAGTTACGATTATGAAAAAGAATAAGCAAATTGTGAGTTGTTCTGAACAGTTTCTGTAGCCTTAAGACTTGGTTTTGATGGTAAATCGTTTCTCACACCTCCAGCAATGTATTGGAATCAAGAAAAGGCTTTGAATTGGCGTGGAAAGTAGAATTCAGTTTTCAAGTTTCTTTGATATTTTTCAATGTTCTTATGGCTTTTGTGCAGCAGTTCTCACGTGAATAGCATTAGGGTTAGGTTGTGCATATGTAATGGAAGGGAATTAGGTCAAAGTTTGGGCCAAGGATCCATGGAATTATGGTTTGTATATTTGATTTTCAATCAAATCTTTTTGCCTCTTTTTGATGGAGAAAACTTGCCAAAATTGGAGATCTTTGTCCCCTTGATGTGCACACGAATTTGCCAGCTCATATTGGTCATATTTGCTTCATAAAAAGATTTGAAAACCATATCTTTGAATTTCCTACATTTTAAATCAATTAAATGAATTAATATTAATAAAAAATTCAATTAATTAATTAAAAATAAGAAAATAAATCAATTTAAGCTCAATGGGTCGTTCATAAGCCTTGGACAATGTTTCAAGAAGAAATTTGAGGCCCATTAGCAAAAATGATGTGTTTTGAGCAAAGTTGACTTTTGCAAATTCACAAAAATTTCCCAACTTCTCCAATGCATATCGTGCTCAATTTTGATCCTATGAACATGTTCTTTGACATTTTGGAAAGGTCTTGAAGTCCTCTAACTAATTCCTTTGGTCCCATGTCATTTGGATTTACCAATCTCAAGTTATGGTCTTTGACTTAAAGTGCCTTTTTGTTGACTTTTGAAAATGACCTATAATGTAGAAATTGATAACTTTTTGTGAGAGCATTTCATGGACTTGGAATATGAATATGAGTTGTAGAAAATGTCATCCCCTTCAAAATGAGCATTGGATGGGATTTTTCTGATGAACCATGAAAAAGTTATACCTTGGTCAAGATACAGTTGACTTTTCTACTGTCCAAAAATAGTAACTTTTGGCATCTTGATGATTTTTGAGCCATGCTTGTGGAATCATGATCAAGACTTGATCAAATGATGATTGTGGCTTCAAAATAAGATATTGACCAAAAATTTTGATTTTGACTGCAAAATGACCATTTTGCCCCTACAGTTGACTGTGAAGCAAATGAAGCTTTTGACTGTGCAACTTGGGACTGTGAGTCTTGAAACTTGGCATATAGATGCTTGACAATGTATATAGGCCTATGGGACTTGATTGAGACATTGAAAACCTCAATTTCCTTGCAAGAACCAAAACCCTAATTTTGACTGGCTTAGGAGGATGTTTGACTGCAATCCTTTGAGCAATCCTGAAGAATATGGGAGGGCAAATTTTGGGGTACAACAGTTGCCCCTGTTCAATCTTCTTAGACCTGAGGATGTAGATTGGCTTGCATGCCTTTCGTGATCCGAAGGTGGAAGATGATTGAACACTAGAGTGCCCAGAAATTTGCACTCGCATGGTGTAGTACCAGCAATGTGATGTCGGGAATGGACTTACAGATGCCATTTGGAGATATGATTGATAGGAGGATGGGCTTATAGATGCCATCTGGAGATGTGAAAGGATCTTGTCGGGAATAGGCTTATAGATGCCATTTGGAAATGTAATGGATAGTTGAATCTGTATAAGAAATAGAATGGCTTCCGTGTCTGGAGCATATCTAGTCTATATCTAATTGCTGACGTTTGAATAAGTAGTAGAATGACCGCCGCGTCTGGGGTATATCCATACTGTATCTGAGTGAGGGATATAATGTCATCCGAATCTGGATCGTATCTGGAATGTCTTTTGAATGAATCCGTACTAAACAATAGAATAGCATCCGGGTCTGGAGCATCTCTAAGTTGTCTTTAGAAGTTTGAATCTAAATAAGCAATAGAATAGCGTCAGGGTCTGGAGCATCTCTAAGCTATCTCCGAAAGGAAACTCTGAATAAGCAAAAGAATAGCGTCCATATCGGGAGCATCTCTAAGCTATCTCTGCGAAGAAATCTGAATAAGCAATAGAATAACATCCGAATCTAGAGCATTTCCAAGCTATCTCCGAAAGGAAACTCTGAATAAGCAAAAGAATAGCGTCCATATTTGGAGCATCTCTAAGCTATCTCTGAGAAGAAATCTGAATAAGCAATAGAATAACATCTGAATCTGGAGCATTTCCAAGCTATCTCCGAAAGGAAACTCTGAATAAGCAAAAGAATAGTGTCCATATCTGGAGCATCTCTAAGCTATCTCTGAGAAGAAATCTGAATAAGCAATAGAATAACATCCGAATCTGGAGCATTTCCAAACTATCTCCGAAAGGAAACTCTGAATAAGTAAAAGAATAGCGTCTATATCTGGAGCATCTCTAAGCTATCTCTGAGAAGAAACTTTGAATAAGCAAAAGAATAGCGTCCATATCTGGAGCATCTCTAAGCCATTTCTCGGAAGAAACTCTGAATAAGCGGTAGAATATCATCCAGGTCCGGAGCATCTCTAAGCCATTTCTGAGATCTCTTTAATGTAGATATGCCTTGGCTAGATATAGGTATCGAATCTACAATCAATCGCTCACAGATATGCCCAGGCTAGATACAGGTATCGAATCTGGAACTTCAAAAGGTTGGTAGAGATAGCTTTCCTGGCTGGATACCGGTGTAGCCCTCTAATCAGTCGCTCGCAGATATGCCCTGGCTAGATACAGGTATCGAATCTAGAACTGCGACAGTTGATAGTAATCATCTTTGGATTGACCTTTTTCCTGAAAAGGCAAAACATCAGTTGTATGCAATGTCATGATGTATGAAATTCATGATGTCATGATGTTCTCAAAAATAAATGAGATTGTGTCGTATGCACTTTATCATGTATATGAATAGGAGATATGAAATGTGATATGTTTATGAATTTATTTCCGTCTAGGAAAATAAATCCTTGACGAATGTCGGGAGTTTGTTGAATCCTGGGCTGATGTTTGAAGAATAGAGTTCTTCGTTTCCGCTGGGGACGATGATTGCAAGAATAAACCGGTAGGAGAAGATGACTCTGTTGGGGAATAAACCTGTTGGAGAGATTACTCTGCGGGGAATTACTCTGTGGGAAGATATACTTCGCTGTGATTTTGATGATAACTCCGCTGGGGATAGGAAGAACTTCGCCGAGGACGATCTTTCTGTGGTAATTAGCTGAGGATAACCCAGTTATAAGCTCTGGTGGGGAATAACCTCTGAACATGGTCGGGGAGAGATGCATATACTATGCAGGTGATAAGCTTCCAGAATGTACTGGGGAGGATGATTCAACTCTCCTGGGGAAACTCCTGAGGACTACACTGGGGAATGGCTCCACTGGATGTCTGTATTCCGCCGGGGAAAAATCTTATACTTCCGTCGAGGAATATTAAGACTGTCGGGGATGCTTGCTTGAGAACATCTGCATATTCTGCTGGGGAATGTTGAGATCTTCTGGGAACACCCAACTTCCTTAAGGCTGACAGTAGACTAACTCTGCTTGGGGAGAGTATTGCTGACTTGCTGGAGATACTGTGCCTTTTTGGGCTGATTGGAGACCAACTCTTCCTGGGGAGAGTATTGCCGAACCTTGTCTTACTCTGCGGGGAGTAAAGGTATCATGGTTACGTTCTTCAGCTGAACATACTTTGTACCTGGAGGACAGAACAGCTTGTACAGTTCGGACAATCCTTATTGCCCCAGTTTCGGCGGGAGAAGGTGCCTGGGAAGGTGCTTGATGACTGTCGACTGACAAATATTCTTCTGGTAGGCAAGTGACAAGATGGCGGGACATAGTCGTACGCTTTTGATCCCTAACTTTTGTCTGGACCGCCCTTTCGAGTTTTCGGTCCATCGGGATACCCTTTTTTGCCCAAGCCGCCTTTTCAGGTTTTCGACTTGCCGGGTGTACAGATTTTTTTATTTTCATCCCTTATTTTTGCCCGAACCCTTTTGGTTCGCCGGGGAAGCCCTTATTTTTGCCTAGGTGTGTCAACCTAACGGGTCTTTTATTGCGCGTAGTATTTTTTCGACTATGTCCGTGCTCTCAGAGTGTAGGAAGTTGTCACTGTCAGTAGTGTTGTGTTGCCATATTACCAGAAGATGTTTGATCGTACCAGATTTGTTGCTGGAATTCACGCCCAATGCCCCAAGTGACTCAGGCGGAGATTTTCCCCTGGTTATTTGGCCTTTGAGAGATTCTCTGAATCTTTACTTAACTGCCCCAGATGATGGACAATGCTCATGCCATGCCCCTTGGTTGGAAGTGCTTTTGTTCATTAGATATTCTTCGTGCGAATTTCTCTGTTGTTCGAACAAAAAGTCATATGCAAACAATGTTATTTTAAAAATGCAAAGCTTATGTTTGTCTTGAAGTTTTTGAAAATGCAGTTTTCAATAAAACAAGTGAATTTTTGTAAAATGTGATGTCAACTCAGGATTTTACAGCAAGCCCTACAGGAGTCAGGATATCTTTGTAACAGTATGCTTTCGAACTAACCCATGCTTCAGCTATGACTTTTAAGGGTTATAACGTGGCCTGGTTCACGGTTTAAGAAACAAAGGATAAAGGCTCAAATTTATTTGTACCCACCCACTCTTCGTGATGTTCTTCAAACCTAAACTCAGCTAATCGTGCATTAGATCTTGTTTGAGTCTTTGCTCTGATATTCCGGTGATGGTTCGGATATTGACAGTTTATTTTGAATAGGCAGTCATTTCTTTTCGTTGAGGGTTTGTAGGACCTCTTTCTTTTTGATTTCGTTATCCCTGTTTTTTGCCTGAACTGTTTCTTTTATGATTACAGTCAGCGGGATGCCCTAGTTTTGTAAGTCTCCTTCATAGGTTTTGACTTATTGGGCTTTTATTTTGAGAAGAATTGACTGCCTGTCTTTTATGATTATTCGGAACCATCACTGTCTTTTGTTTTGGAAGGACTCCTTTGATGTCATTCATTGTGCACCTGGATCAACTGAGAAGACTACCCTGCCCCAGGTTATGATTAAGGGTTTTAATTAATATTTTTTTTGTGTGAAAAGAAAAACTCCTACTTCTTTGGCTCGAAGGGGTTGACGAGGGATTATCTTCCTTATAACTCTAGTGTTTAGGAATTGAAACAATGCATGTACCTCATCAGCGGGGTCTGTTCAAAAGCATAATGTAAAGATCGTGGTATCGTTTTCGTCACCCTCCCTCAAAAGGCTTAGAATTGTTTTATCGAGAGTTGAACATCGCAAAAAATGAAAGCAGTTTGAATATAGTGAATACGAATATATTGATTCAAAACAGATATATGCAATGCATTAATGGAATAAAAGAGTTTGCTATGACATTAATTGTTTGTATATGCAAAGAAAAACACAACTCGGAAATTCAAATAAAACAGAAGCCTTCAATGATTTGGCAAAGGAGCAGTGATTATGTTTGGAGTCCCTGGCGCTTCAAACTGGATTTCTTTGGCATCAATCATGTCTTGGACCTTATTCTTTAGAGCCCAACAGTTGTCCGTAGTATGCCCCGGGCTATCAGAGTGGTATGCACACCTTTCATTAGGATGATAGTTGGGAGCGGAAGTGTTTGGATTCCGAAGAGGAGCCCTTAAGGTAATCAGCCATGCCTTCAACATTTGCTGTAGCGCTTGAGCCAGTGACATGTTGATCTTAGTGAACTGTCTTTTGGGTTCGACCTCCTTACGTTGCTGCCCCTGTCCTTGTTGAGCAGGCATAGGATTGGAGATCTGGGTTGCCCCTACATGTTGATCATGACAACTCTTTTTACCATGCACAGCATTAGACTCTTTTTTTCCATGGTAAGGCTTTTTATGAGTATCAAAAGGTATAGCTTCTGGAATCTTCCCACTTTTGATACCAGCTTCAATTCTTTCCCCAGTCAAGATCAGATCTGTAAACCCAGCAGAAGAATTCCCAATCAGATGGTTGAAGAAAGGACCAGACAGGGTCCCCAAGAACATATCAACGAGCTCACGGTCAGTCAAAGGTGGCTGCACCCTTCCAGCCAGGTCTCTCCACTTTTAAGCATATTCCTTAAATCTTTCACCCGTCCCTAGTGACATACCCTGGAGTTGGGTACGCGTGGGAGCAAGGTCGGAATTATACTGATACTGCTTGTAGAACGCAATAGCCAAGTCCTCCCAGTTACGAATGCTGGTTCCATCCAGTTGATAGAACCATTCGAGTTGAGTCCCTGAAAGACTTTCCTGGAAGAAATGGATCCATAAACTCTTGTCAGCAGTGTACGGTTGGATCTTCCTCACATATGATCTGAGATGCAGCTTAGGACAAGATGCCCCATCGTATTTTGCAAAAGCAGGTGCTTTGAACTTATGTGGGATCACCACCCCAGAGGATAGACCTAGATCTTCGAAGTCCAGGCCGGGCACTCTTTGTATCTCCATAGCACTTAACCGGTCCTCCAGCTGTTTGTACTTATCCTCAACAGGAGGATACTGTTCATCATTATAATCTGTCTCGTTGTCGGAGACCACGGGACTAGGAACCCTTCTCTCTTGGGGACTGTTTTTGCCCACAGATGAAGTAGTCAGCTCGGCCTCATTCTCATTCCTAGATCTGCGTCTAGTGTTGAACAAAACAGTCCTCTTCTTCTTCTTCTTCCTCTCTTTCAGAATCAGAGTCTTTAAATCCTGTTGACCCTGGGCTAGGCTCATAACCAACTCCTGAAACTGGGCATTCTGGGCCTGGAGGGCCTTGATAGCTTGTTCAGCGGAAGGTTCGGTAGACATAATGATTGCTGAAATAAACAGCGAAGAAGATAAGTGACCTGTAAAAAGGGTACCTGTAATGCAATGATATGTATGTATGCATGCAATGTTTTCAAGGATCCCGCGGGGTAAACAAGAAACTGGTTAGAATTTGAATTCGGTAGCTTGATTGAAGGAACTTCAGGTTGTTGAGAGTCCTTCTTCAAGAGTTAAGGCTCACCATATCGAGTGGGTCATAGCCCCTGACTCAAGTCATCAACATCGGCTAGAGGAAAATAAATCCCCTTTGCCCCTTGCCAGACAGTTGGTTCATCATGACCTGCATCACAGACCCTTGAGATCCTTGAAATGGGTTAGTCCTTATGCAGGATGTATGCAGGTTAGTCCTTATGCAGGATGCATGCAATGGTATGATGGTATGATGTTATGCACGTGGATACAAAGGTGTGAGGTGTAAGTAAGCCCTGTAATAAGTCCAGATTAAGGACTATAAACAAAACCTGCAAAAAACTCATGTGTCAGATAACAAGAAGGTGCAAGTAGTTCAAGTTTGAAGGCACACAAGTCACACCAGACAACCATTAGAGTTTAGGCCAGCATGAAGTTTTAGGTACTACCCTCTTGAAGTTGGTGGGCTCAAAACCTGTCCTATCAAAAGTAACCGGGTTCTAAGGAGCTCAATATCATTGGGTTATTTTCTATGTTCATTGTTTTGATTTAGCCACTGAACTAACGATCAAAATATTCCAAGAAAACAACCCTCAATGAGTGTAGTATCGAGTATCTACCAACTTCGGACTGCACCAAAGCCGGTCATCTCACTACCCCTAAAGAGGCCAGGATGGTCAAGTAAGGTTCTAGGTAAGTTGATGCTTCACGACACCACGCGGCGGCCCCGTACTCTCCTTGACTTGACTCAAGGGTTACCGGTACTCTTAGGTACTTGTTCACTATGTTTTCAAAAATGTTTTCTTTTCTTGTGTTTGTGGGTTTTGAAAAAAAGTTTGTTTGAAAACTTCGATTTAACTCTTGTATCAGTCCTCAAGAGTGTCATGAAGTGTTTGTTTGAAAACTTTTTGAAAGTGTAGGTGCGAAAAGTTGTTTTTGTTTTTTTGAAAGAGCAAATACCCAGGAGAAATCTACCTACTCTAAGGAATTAAGCTGTGTAAATGTCCTTTAGACAATACTATCCCACTATTGAGAAGTAGGTAGCACCGTCGTTGGAGTTTTTCGGGTCAATTCAATTATAGGGACATGTGGTCACTAAAGCAATAGTAGGACGCCTTAGTGGTAACCCTAATGTCTTAGATCGTTTTATCTGAGGCAACCGTTTCAAGGCAACTGGATCTTTAGACAGGAGGGAGACCTCTAAAACACCCTATACTTGACGACCACGTCGAGGCAACCAAGTGAGGCGTACCCTAGGAGTGGCATGTGCATGTGTGTCAAATTCAGTTAAGATTATCTTGTACATGTTATTTGTGAGCTACAGATTGATTTTATTTGTCAAGCAAGTCTTGTAGGCATAATTAACAGTTTAATAATTTACGGGAAATAAAGTGCGGAAAAGGTAAATCTACGCTATTACAAGGCGCGGGTATATACATCGCCAAAAACATAACCCGTTTGGAAAAAAAGTGCGAGAAAGTAAAGAAAGCGATAAAAGCCTAATTAACTATTACATCCTCGGAAACAGTTACATAAATATAATGAATTAAAATAAATATGCGCGTGAAAGATTGAATCGGGACGTCCTTAGGGTTTTGACCCTTTTTGAGAAAAGAATTGAATTTGGTCTTTTTTGCAATTAATTAAAATTAAACCTAATAACTAATTAATTAATTAATTACAAGAAAAAAAGTATTTTTGTATTTTTTATGTTTTTAATGAAAATAAAAAAAAAAGGTCAAAAGTTAGTAAAAAAACCCTAAGTCTAATTTATTTTATTTGTTGTAAAAAATCAAAATTAAACCTAATTTAAACTAAATTGATTTGCTAGTATTTTATTTACAAAAATAATTAATAGGTGAGATTAATAATAATAATAATAATAATAATATATATTTACTGAATTTATTATAAAAAATAATTTGTTAATTACTAATGATAATAATAAATAATAAAAGAAATTAAAAGTAAAAAGAAAATAAAAGGAAATAGTAAACCAGGGGGGTGCTGGCCCATGTATGGAGGTGTTATTGGAATTCCCAGGCCCATTAACATCAAGCCTTCGTTGACTTTCTGGATCAAGTGTCTGTTGGTTGACTGAGTGCATGGTGAGGATCATCTCATGACCACTGGATCTGTGATTATGGACACATGGCGTGCATCAGGATGAGGCGTATGGTGGGACGCTTGGGATAGCCTGCACAGAACCATGTTAAGAAAAAATAGAAATAATATTTGGGGGACCTGGGAATCGAACCCAGGTCCCAATGGTTGCCAGCCACATCATCTTCCACTGAGCCAGTTGAACGCTTTTGTTATTATAGTGATCAATAAATAATATATTAAGAATAAACAATATGATGGACAAAAGCAACACGCGCACCTTTTTGTTTGAATGGTCCAATGGTATCTTAACACGTCTTCATCTTCTTCAATTGTCCTGAAAAAAGATAAAGAGATAGCGGGGGGTTTTTAACCCCCACAACCTGCATCCACAGATAATAGCGTTTAGGCGTACAATACATATAAATATGGCGCGATGGTATCAATATGTTTATCTCAATCTCCTGAGTTCAACCATATGCGTTGGAGGCTCCAATTTTGCGTGGATAGTAAAGCCCTAATTCAAGAACTCCAAAACCCTAAAAATCGTTAATGGCAATTCACAATCCTGTGCATTATAATCCAATTAATCAATACCAATAGCTTTGTATGGATGCAAGCAATGCAAAACAATGATTAGAACATGTTAATGATGCATAAATCATGAGTTACGATTATGAAAAAGAATAAGCAAACCGTGAGTTGTTCTGAACAGGTTTTGTAGCCTTAAGATTTGGTTTTGATGGTAAATCGTTTCTCACACCTCCAGCAATGTATTGGAATCAAGAAAAGGCTTTGAATTGGCGTGGAAAGTAGAATTCAGTTTTCAAGTTTCTTTGATATTTTTCAATGTTCTTATGGATTTTGTGCAGCAGTTCTCACGTGAATAGCATTAGGGTTAGGTTGTGCATATGTAATGGAAGGGAATTAGGTCAAAGTTTGGTCCAAGGATCCATGGAATTATGGTTTGTATATTTGATTTTCAATCAAATATTTTTGCCTCTTTTTGATGGAGAAAACTTGCCAAAATTGGAGATCTTTGTCCCCTTGATGTGCACACGAATTTGCCAGCTCATATTGGTCATATTTGCTTCATAAAAAGATTTGAAAACCATATCTTTGAATTTCCTACATTTTAAATCAATTAAATGAATTAATATTAATAAAAAATTCAATTAATTAATTAAAAATAAGAAAATAAATAAATTTAAGCTTAATGGGTCGTGCATAAGCCTTGGACAATGTTTCAAGAAGAAATTTGAGGCCCATTAGCAAAAATGATGTGTTTTGAGCAAAGTTGACTTTTGCAAATTCACAAAAATTTCCCAACTTCTCCGATGCATATCTTGCTCAATTTTGATCCTATGAATATGTTCTTGGACATTTTGGAAAGGTCTTGAAGTCCTCTAACTAATGCCTTTGGTCCCATGTCATTTAGATTTACCAATCTCAAGTTATGGTCTTTGACTTAAAGTGCCTTTTTGTTGACTTTTGAAAATGACCTATAATGTAGAAATTGATAACTTTTTGTGAGAGCATTTCTTGGACTTGGAATGTGAAGATGAGTTGTAGTAAATGTCATCCCCTTCAAAATGAGCATTGGATGGGATTTTTCTGATGAACCATGAAAAAGTTATGCCTTGGTCAAGATACAGTTGACTTTTCTACTGTCCAAAAATAGTAACTTTTGGCATCTTGATGATTTTTGAGCCATGCTTGTGGAATCATGATCAAGACTTGATCAAATGATGATTGTGGCTTCAAAATAAGATATTGACCAAAAATTTTGACTTTTGACTGCAAAATGACCATTTTGCCCCTACAGTTGACTGTGAAGCAAATGAAGCTTTTGATTGTGCAACTTGGGACTGTGAGTCTTGAAACTTGGCATATAGATGCTTGACAATGTATATAGGCCTATGGGACTTGATTGAGACATTGAAAACCTCAATTTCCTTGCAAGAACCAAAACCCTAATTTTGACTGGCTTAGAAGGATGTTTGACTGCAATCCCTTGAGTAATCCTGAAGAATATGGGAGGGCAAATTTTGGGGTACAACAGTTGCCCCTGTTCAATCTTCTTAGACCTGAGGATGTAGATAGGCTTGAGTGCCTTTCGTGATCCGAAGGTGGAAAATGATTGATCACTAAAGTGCCTAGAAATTTGCACTCGCATGGTGTAGTATCAGCAATGTGATGTCGGGAATGGACTTACAGATGCCATTTGGAGATATGATTGATAGGAGGATGGGTTTATAGATGCCATATGGAGATGTGACAGGATCTTGTCGGGAATGGGCTTATAGATGTCATTTGGAAATGTAATGGATAGTTGAATCTGAATAAGAAATAGAATGGCTTCCGTGTCTGGAGCATATCTAGTCTATATCTAATTGCTGACGTCTGAATAAGTAGTAGAATGACCGCCGCGTCTGGGGTATATCCATATTGTATCTGAGTGAGGGATAGAATGTCATCCGAATCTGGATCGTATCTGGAATGTCTTTTGAATGAATCCGGACTAAACAATAGAATAGCATCCGGGTCTGGAGCATCTCTAAGTTGTCTTTAGAAGTTTGAATCTGAATAAGCAATAGAATAGCGTTCGGGTCTGGAGCATCTCTAAGCTATCTCCGAAAGGAAACTCTGAATAAGCAAAAGAATAGCGTCCATATCGGGAGCATCTCTAAGTTATCTCTGCGAAGAAATCTGAATAAGCAATAGAATAACATCCGAATCTGGAGCATTTCCAAGCTATCTTCGAAAGGAAACTCTGAATAAGCAAAAGAATAACGTCCATATCTGGAGCATCTCTAAGCTATCTCTGAGAAGAAATCTGAATAAGCAATAGAATAACATCCGAATCTGGAGCATTTCCAAGCTATCTCCGAAAGGAAACTCTGAATAAGCAAAAGAATAGCGTCCATATCTGGAGCATCTCTAAGCTATCTCTGAGAAGAAATCTGAATAAGCAATAGAATAACATCCAAATCTGGAGCATTTCCAAGCTATCTCCGAAAGGAAACTCTGAATAAGAAAAAGAATAGCGTCCATATCTGGAGCATCTCTAAGCTATCTCTGAGAAGAAACTTTGAATAAGCAAAAGAATAGCGTCCATATCTGGAGCATCTCTAAGCCATTTCTGGGAAGAAACTCTGAATAAGCGATAGAATAGCATCCGGGTCTGGAGCATCTCTAAGCCATTTCTGAGATCCCTTTAATGTAGATATGCCTTGGCTAGATACAGGTATCGAATCTACAATCAATCGCTCACAAATATGCCCTGGCTAGATACAGGTATCGAATCTGGAACTTCAAAAGTTTGGTAGAGATAGCTTTCCTGGCTGGATACCGGTGTAGCCCTCTAATCAGTCTCTCGCAGATATGCCCTGGCTAGATACAGGTATCGAATCTGGAACTGCGACAGTTGATAGTAATCATCTTTGGATTGACCTTTTTCCTGAAAAGGCAAAACATCAGTTGTATGCAATGTCATGATGTATGAAATGCATGATGTCATGATGTTCTCAAAAATAAATGAGATTGTGTCGTATGCACTTTATCATGTATATGAATAGGAGATATGAAATGTGATATGTTTATGAATGTATTTTCGTCTAGGAAAATAAATCCTTGACGAATGCCGGGAGTTTGTTGAATCCTGGGCTGATGTTTGAAGAATAGAGTTCTTTGTTTCCGCTGGGGATGATGATTGCAAGAATAAACCGGTAGGAGAAGATGACTCCGTTGGGGAATAAACCTGTTGGAGAGATTACTCTGTGGGGAATTACTCTGTGGGAAGAGATACTTCGTTGTGATTTTGATGATAACTCCGCTGGGGATAGGAAGAACTTCGCCGAGGACGATCTTTCCATGGTAATTAGCTGAGGATAACCCAGTTATAAGCTCTGGTGGGGAATAACCTCTGAACATGGTCGGGGAAAGATGCATGTACTTTGCAGGTGATAAGCTTCCAGAATCTACTGGGGAGAATGGTTCAACTCTCTTGGGGAAACTCCTGAGGACTACACTGGGGAATGGCTCCACTGGATGTCTGTATTCCGCCAGGGAAAAATCTTATACTTCCGTCGAGGAATATTAAGACTGTCGGGGATGCTTGCTTGAGAACATCTGCATATTCTGCTGGGGAATATTGAGATCTTCTGGGAACACCCAACTTCCTTAAGGCTGACAGTAGACTAACTCTGCTTGGGGAGAGTGTTGCTGACTTGCTGGAGATATTGTGCCTTTTTGGGCTGATTGGAGACCAACTCTGCCTGGGGAGAGTATTGCCGAACCTTGTCTTACTCTGCGGGGAGTGAAGGTATCATGGTTATGTTCTTCAGCTGAACATACTTTGTACCTGGAGGACAGAACAACTTGTACAGTTCGGACAATCCTTATTGCCCCAGTTTCTGCGGGAGAAGGTGCCTGTGAAGGTGCTTGATGACTGCCGACTGACAAATATTCTTCTGGTAGGAAAGTGACAAGATGGCGGGACATAGTCGTACGCTTTTGATCCCTAACTTTTGTCTGGACCGCCCTTTCGGGTTTTCAGTCCATCGGGATACCCTTTTTTGCCCAAGCCGCCTTTTCAGGTTTTCAACTTGCCGGGTGTACAGATTTTTTTATTTTCATCCCTTATTTTTGTCCGAACCCTTTTGGTTCGCCGGGGAAGCTCTTATTTTTGCCTAGGTGTGTCAACCTAACGGGTCTTTGATTGCGCGTAGTATTTTTTCGACTATGTCCGTGCTCTCAGAGTGTAGGGAGTTGTCACTGTCAGTAGTGTTGTGTTGCCATATTACCAGAAGATGTTTGATCATACCAGATTTGTTGCTGGAATTCATGCCCAATGCCCCAAGTGACTCAGGCGGAGATTTGCCCCTGGTTATTTGGCCTTTGAGAGATTCCCTAAATCTTGACTTAACTGCCCCAGATGATGGACAATGCTCATGCCATGCCCCTTGGTTGGAAGTGCTTTTGTTTATTAGATATTCTTCGTGCGAATTTCTCTGTTGTTCGAACAAAAAGTCATATGCAAACAATGTTATTTTAAAAATGCAAAGCTTATGTTTGTCTTGAAGTTTTTGAAAATTCAGTTTTCAATAAAACAAGTGAATTTTTGTAAAATGTGATGTCAACTCAGGATTTTACAGCAAGCCCTACAGGAGTCAGGATACCTTTGTAACAGTATGCTTTCGAACTAACCCATGCTTCAGCTAGGACTTTTAAGGGTTATAACGTGGCCTGGTTCACCGTTTAAGAAACAAAGGATAAAGGCTCAAATTTATTTGTACCCACCCACTCTTCGTGATGTTCTTCAAACCTAAACTCAGCTAATCGTGCATTAGATCTTGTTTGAGTCTTTGCTCTGATATTCCGGTGATGGTTCGGATATTGACAGTTTATTTTGAATAGGCAGTCATTTCTTTTCGTTGAGGGTTTATAGGACCTCTTTCTTTTTGATTTCGTTATCCCTGTTTTTTGCCTGAACTGTTTCTTTTATGATTACAGTCAGCGGGATGCCCCAGTTTTGTAAGTCTCCTTCATAGGTTTTGACTTATTGGGCTTTTATTTTGAGAAGTAATGACTGCCTGTCTTTTATGATTATTCGGAACCATCACTGTCTTTTGTTTTGGAAGGACTCCTTTGATGTCATTCATTGTGCACCTGGATCAACTAAGAAGACTACCCTACCCCAGGTTATGATTAAGGGTTTTAATTAATTTTTTTTTTTGTGAAAAGAAAAACTCCTACTTCTTTGGATCGAAGGGGTTGACGAGGGATTATCTTCCTTATAACTCCAGTGTTTAGGAATTGAAACAATGCCTATACCTCATCAGCGGGGTCTGTTCAAAAGCATACTGTAAAGATTGTGGTATCGTTTTCGTCATCCTCCCTCAAAAGGTTTAGAATTGTTTTATCGAGAGTTGAACATCGCAAAAAATGAAAGCAGTTTGAATATAGTGAATACGAATATATTGATTCAAAACAGACATATGTAATTCATTAATGGAATAAAAGAGTTTGATATGACATTAATTGTTTGTATATGCAAAGAAAAACACAACTCGGAAATTCAAATAAAACAAAAGCCTTCAATGATTTGGCAAAGGAGCAGTGATTATGTTTGGAGTCCCTGGCGCTTCAAACTGGATTTCTTTGGCATCAATCATGTCTTGGACCTTATTCTTCAGAGCCCAACAGTTGTCCGTAGTATGCCCCGGGCTATCAGAGTGGTATGCACACCTTTCATTGGGATGATAGTTGCGAGCGGAAGTGTTTGGATTCTGAAGAGGAGCCCTTAAGGTAATCAGCCCTGCCTTCAACATTTGCTGTAGCGCTTGAGCCAGTGACATGTTGATCTTTGTGAACTGTCTTTTGGGTGCGACCTCCTTACGTTGTTGCCCCTGTCCTTGTTGAGCAGGCATAGGATTGGAGATCTGGGTTGCCCCTACATGTTGATCATGACGACTCTTTTTACCATGCACAACATTAGACTCTTTTTTTCCATGGTAAGGCTTTTTATGAGTATCAAAAGGTACAGCTTCTGGAATCTTCCCACTTTTGATACCAGCTTCAATTCTTTCCCCAGTCAAGATCAGATCTGTAAACCCAGTAGAAGAATTCCCAATCAGATGGTTGAAGAAAGGACCAGACAGGGTCCCCAAGAACATATCAACGAGCTCACGGTCAGTCAAAGGTGGCTGCACCCTTCCAGCCAGGTCTCTCCACTTTTGAGCATATTCCTTAAATCCTTCACCCGTCCCTAGTGACATACCCTGGAGTTGGGTACGCGTGGGAGTGAGGTCGGAATTATACTGATACTGCTTGTAGAACGCAGTAGCCAAGTCCTCCCAGTTACGAATGCTGGTTCCATCCAGCTGATAGAACCATTCGAGTTGAGTCCCTGAAAGACTTTCCTGGAAGAAATGGATCCATAAATTCTTGTCAGCAGTGTACGGTTGGATCTTCCTCACATATGATCTGAGATGCAGCTTAGGACAGGATGCCCCGTCGAATTTTGCAAAAGCAGGTGCTTTGAACTTATGTGGGATCACCACCCCAGAGGATAGACCTAGATCTTCGAAGTCCAGGCCGGGCACTCTTTGTATCTCCATAGCACTTAACCGGTCCTCCAGCTGTTTGTACTTATCCTCAGCAGGAGGATACTGTTCATCATTATAATCTGTCTCGTTGTCGGAGACCACGGGACTAGGAACCCTTCTCTCTTGGGGACTGTTTTTGCCCACAGATGAAGTAGTCAACTCAGCCTCATTCTCATTCCTAGATCTGCATCTAGTGTTGAACAAAACAGTCCTCTTCTTCTTCTTCCTCTCTTTCAGAATCAGAGTCTTTAAATCCTGTTGACCCTGGGCTAGGCTCATAACCAACTCCTGGAACTGGGCATTCTGGGCCTGGAGGGCCTTGATAGCTTGTTCAGCGGAAGGTTCGGTAGACATGATGATTGCTGAAATAAACAGCGAAGAAGATAAGTGACCTGTAAAAAGGGTACCTGTAATGCAATGATATGTATGTATGCATGCAATGTTTTCAAGGATCTCGCGAGGTAAACAAGAAACTGGTTAGAATTTGAATCCGGTAGCTTGATTGAAGGAACTTCAGGTTGTTGAGAGTCCTTCTTCAAGAGTTAAGGCTCACCATATCGAGTGGGTCATAGCCCCTGACGCAAGTCATCAACCTCGGCTAGAGGAAAATAAATCCCCTTTGCCCCTTGCCAGACAGTTGGTTCATCATGACCTGCATCACAGACCCTTGAGATCCTTGAAATGGGTTAGTCCTTATGCAGGATGTATGCAGGTTAGTCCTTATGCAGGATGCATGCAATGGTATGATGGTATGATGTTATGCACGTGCATGCAAAGGTATGAGGTGTAAGTAAGCCCTGTAATAAGTCCAGATTAAGGACTGTAAACAAAACCTGTAAAAAACTCATGTGTCAGATAACAAGAAGGTGCAAGTAGTTCAAGTTTGAAGGCACACAAGTCACACCAGACAACCCTTAGAGTTTAGGCCAGCATGAAGTTTTAGGTACTACCCTCTTGAAGTTGGTGGGCTCAAAACCTGTCCTATCAAAAGTAACCGGGTTCTAAGGAGCTCAATATCATTGGGTTGTTTTCTATGTTCATTGTTTTGATTTAGCCAATGAATTGGCGATCAAAATATTCCAAGAAAACAATCCTCAATGAGTGTAGTATCGAGTATCTACCAACTTCGGATTGCACCAAAGTCGGTCATCTCACTATCCCTAAAGAGGCCAGGATGGTCAAGTAAGGTTCTAGGTCAGTTGATGCTTCACGACACCACGCGGCGGCCCCGTACTCTCCTTGACTTGACTCAAGGGTTACCGGTACTCACCAAAGTTCCACATCAACGTAGCAACTGCTTCAACCGTGTCGGTATACCCCGCACAGTTCCCTCACAGTTTGTTGCTACTTCTAAAAGGTATCCCCCAGATCCGGGTTAGGATCTATGAAACTCCAAGGCAAACCCACAATATTAAAGCAAACAAAGCAAGCAATTGAAAACATAAGAGTGGTCTAATCCTAAGGTACACCTCACTTATAAAATATATCCCCAGCAGAGTCGCCAGTTCTGTGATCAGTGGAAATAGAACTGACTATTTTGAAATGCTGGTTCGCAAAATATCGCGGTAAGCAAGAGTCGCCACCGTCTTTTATTTTCTCCAATAAGGAAAGGACAAAAGCACAACAAAATTCCTTTTCGAGATGTTTCTCGATTCGGGAGGTAGATTATAGAAAGGGAATGTGTTAGCACCCTTTCTATCCGTGGTTATCCACGGGCTCTTAGGTACTTGTTCACTATGTTTTCAAAAATGTTTTCTTTTCTTGTGTTTGTGGGTTTTAAAAAAAGTTTGTTTGAAAACTTCGATTTAACTCTTGTATCAGTCCTCAAGAGTGTCATGAAGTGTTTGTTTGAAAACTTTTTGAAAGTGTAGGTGCGAAAAGTTGTTTTTTTTTTTAAAGAGCAAATACCCAGGAGAAATCTATCTACTCTAAGGAATTAAGCTGTGTAAATGTCCTTTAGACAGTACTATCCCATTATTGAGAAGTAGGTAGCACCGTCGTTGGAGTTTTTCGGGTCAATTCGATTATAGGGACATGTGGTCACCAAAGCAATAGTAGGACGCCTTAGCGGTAACCCTAATGTCTTAGATCGTTTTATCCGAGGCAACCGTTTCGAGGCAACTGGATCTTTAGACAAGAGGGAGACCTCTAAAACACCCTATACTTGACGACCACGTCGAGGCAACCAAGTGAGGCGTACCCTAGGAGTGGCATGTGCATGTGTGTCAAATTCAGTTAAGATTATCTTGTACATGTTATTTGTGAGCTACGGATTGATTTTATTTGTCAAGCAAGTCTTGCATGCATAATTAACAGTTTAATAATTTGTGGGAAATAAAGTGCGGAAAAGGTAAATCTACGCTATTACAAGGCGCGGGTATATACATCGCCAAAAACATAACCCGTTTGGAAAATAAAGTGCGAGAAAGTAAAGAAAGCGATAAAAGCCTAATTAACTATTACATCCTCGGAAACAGTTACATAAATATAATGAATTAAAATAAATATGCGCGTGAAAGATTGAATCGGGACGTCCTTAGGGTTTTGACCCTTTTTGAGAAAAGAATTGAATTTGGTCTTTTTTGCAATTAATTAAAATTAAACCTAATAACTAATTAATTAATTAATTACAAGAAAAAAAGTATTTTTGTATTTTTTATGTTTTTAATGAAAATAAAAAGAAAAGGTCAAAAGTTAGTA
Organism: Vicia faba; assembly: GCA_948472305.1. Classification (NCBI taxonomy): domain Eukaryota; kingdom Viridiplantae; phylum Streptophyta; class Magnoliopsida; order Fabales; family Fabaceae; genus Vicia; species Vicia faba. The sequence goes on from CATIWC010000085.1 coordinate 20,613, forward strand.
AAAAAACCCTAAGTCTAATTTATTTTATTTGTTGTAAAAAATCAAAATTAAACCTAATTTAAACTAAATTGGTTTGTTAGTATTTTATTTACAAAAATAATTAATAGGTGAGATTAATAATAATAATAATAATATATATTTACTGAATTTATTATAAAAAATAATTTGTTAATTACTAATGATAATAATAAATAATAAAAGAAATTAAAAGTAAAAAGAAAATAAAAGGAAATAGTAAACCAGGGGGGGTGTTGGCCCATGTATGGAGGTGTTATTGGAATTCCCAGGCCCATTAACATCAAGCCTTCGTTGACTTTCTGGATCAAGTGCTTGTTGGTTGACTGAGTGCATGGTGAGGATCATCTCATGACCACTGGATCTGTGATTATGGACACATAGCGTGCTTCAGGATGAGGCGTATGGTGGGACGCTTGGGATAGCCTGCACAGAACCATGTTAAGAAAAAATAGAAATAATATTTGGGGGACCTGGGAATCGAACCCAGGTCCCAATGGTTGCCAGCCACATCATCTTCCACTGAGCCAGTTGAACGCTTTTGTTATTATAGTGATCAATAAATAATATATTAAGAATAAACAATATGCTGGACAAAAGCAACACGCGCACCTTTTTGTTTGAATGGTCCAATGGTATCTTAACACGTCTTCATCTTCTTCAATTGTCCTGAAAAAAGATAAAGAGATAGCGGGGGTTTTTAACCCCCACAACCTGCATCCACAGATAATAGCAATTAGGCGTACAATACATATAAATATGGCACGATGGTATCAATATGTTTGTCTCAATCTCTTGAGTTCAACCATATGCGTTGGAGGCTCCAATTTTGCCTGGATAGTAAATCCCTAATTCAAGAACTCCCAAACCCTAAAAATCGTTAATGGCAATTCACAATCCTGTGCATTATAATCCAATTAATCAATACCAATAGCTTTGTATGGATGCAAGCAATGCAAAACAATGATTAGAACATGTTAATGATGCATAAATCATGAGTTACGATTATGAAAAAGAATAAGCAAACCGTGAGTTGTTCTGAACAGTTTCTGTAGCCTTAAGACTTGGTTTTGATGGTAAATCGTTTCTCACACCTCCAGCAATGTATTGGAATCAAGAAAAGGCTTTGAATTGGCGTGGAAAGTAGAATTCAGTTTTCAAGTTTCTTTGATATTTTTCAATGTTCTTATGGCTTTTGTGCAGCAGTTCTCACGTGAATAGCATTAGGGTTAGGTTGTGCATATGTAATGGAAGGGAATTAGGTCAAAGTTTGGGCCAAGGATCCATGGAATTATGGTTTGTATATTTGATTTTCAATCAAATCTTTTTGCCTCTTTTTGATGGAGAAAACTTGCCAAAATTGGAGATCTTTGTCCCCTTGATGTGCACACGAATTTGCCAGCTCATATTGGTCATATTTGCTTCATAAAAAGATTTGAAAACCATATCTTTGAATTTCCTACATTTTAAATCAATTAAATGAATTAATATTAATAAAAAATTCAATTAATTAATTAAAAATAAGAAAATAAATCAATTTAAGCTCAATGGGTCGTGCATAAGCCTTGGACAATGTTTCAAGAAGAAATTTGAGGCCCATTAGCAAAAATTATGTGTTTTGAGCAAAGTTGACTTTTGCAAATTCACAAAAATTTCCCAACTTCTCCAATGCATATCTTGCTCAATTTTGATCCTATGAACATGTTCTTGGACATTTTGGAAAGGTCCTGAAGTCCTCTAACTAATGCCTTTGGTCCCATGTCATTTGGATTTACCAATCTCAAGTTATGGTCTTTGACTTAAAGTGCCTTTTTGTTGACTTTTGAAAATGACCTATAATGTAGAAATTGATAACTTTTTGTGAGAGCATTTCTTGGACTTGGAATGTGAAGATGAGTTGTATTAAATGTCATCCCCTTCAAAATGAGCATTGGATGGGATTTTTCTGATGAACCATGAAAAAGTTATGCCTTGGTCAAGATACAGTTGACTTTTCTACTGTCCAAAAATAGTAACTTTTGGCATCTTGATGATTTTTGAGCCATGCTTGTGGAATCATGATCAAGACTTGATCAAATGATGATTGTGGCTTCAAAATAAGATATTGACCAAAAAATTTGACTTTTGACTACAAAATGACCATTTTGCCCCTATAGTTGACTGTGAAGCAAATGAAGCTTTTGACTGTGCAACTTGGGACTGTGAGTCTTGAAACTTGGCATATAGATGCTTGACAATGTATATAGGCCTATGGGACTTGATTGAGCCATTGAAAACCTCAATTTCCTTGCAAGAACCAAAACCCTAATTTTGACTGGCTTAGGAGGATGTTTGACTGCAATCCCTTGAGCAATCCTGAAGAATATGGGAGGGCAAATTTTGGGGTACAACACTCTCTCTCTCTCTCTATCTCTATCTCTATCTCTCTCTCTCTCTCTCTCTCTCTCTCTCTCTGAATCTCTTCATTTCCTCTTCAGTGTTTCTCTGACCGATTCAACAACAATTTTCCAATCTTTTATTTTTCTCAACAATACTATCAATGTTCATCGCATCCTCTTCAAACAGAGGCTAGACAAGTTGTTGCAATGGAAATAGCAATGGCAGGTTAGGGATTTTGGAGGCACAGCGGGCTACTACTCAGCTTGGAGGGACAAGGCCGAAGGTAAGCGAGATGAGATGTATGGATTCGGTGGAAGAAATTGTTGGAGATGGAGGTGGGTTATAACAGAGTGAGGTTACAATGAGGTAGCTGACACAATAGTGAATTAGAATCTGGTTCTGGTGATGAATGATTGTTCCTCGTTGAAGACATAAATAGAGATTAACGACGGATATTGTTGTGGATCTAAAGGTTGGAGAATAAGGTTGAGGTAAACAACAACATACCCTTCAATAATGAGTTTTCTGTAACTTTTAAATTTCTAAGTGTCTATGTTCGATTTGTTCAGTTGAGCAACGCTTATGAAGATAATGCAAGCACATCACCTCAGCTTTAGGGAATACTAAATCAATATTAGTCTCCCTTTAAGCTTTTCATTGGTGTTATAATCAGATTTAAAAAGATGGATTATTGAAGCGCACAATAGATAATGATATATATCACGTAAAACAGGTCTTCAAACTTTTCATCTCACAGTAAAAACCTTATCCTACTAAAATGAAATCTACTGATGAACTTATACAAAATGTAGGCCAAGTTAAAGCTCAAAGCTAAAATATTCAAAACGGTGGAGCTATATTACCTGAAAGAAATCCAAAATGCTTGATTTGAGTAAGTTCACTTCTTGTTCTTTATGCTTTCTTGATTATTTTCTGTGGTGTTGAGTTATTGTTGAGTCGTCGTTTCGATAATTGTTGATATATGCAGGTATTGTGTATGAAGTTGGGGAGGGATTTGAAAGCGATTGAAATAAGTCTTGCAGAAAGTTTGATTGAGATATTTTGGAATAGAGGTTTGTTGAGATTCTTGTGAGTGTCGTTTGAAGGAGTAAATATGAGTTTAGTGAAGTGAAGGTAGAAGTGTGGGTTCGTATGGAGGTGATGAACAAAGGTTTTGGAGATTTTGGTTTTTTTGTGATCTTTCTAATGTCTTTGCTGGTTTGGCTTTGTTCTTGGTTGTTTTTGCTGCTTGGTTTGAATCTTGTTGGTTCTATTTCTTTGTTTTCTATCCCCCCGATTTGGCTCTTTGTTGGTTTGTATATATCCTATTTTTTTCTCCCTTTGCTACTTGGTTGTTTTTTGTATTATAGCAGCTGACCCCAGTGGGAATTGGAGGGGAGGTTTTGACCATATTGAACAAAATCGGTTTTTGACTTTGGCCTTTTGAGCTCAGGTTTTAAGTTTCCTATTTTGGTGCAAGTTTTTGGCCTGCCTTGGACAGGTTATTATTTGCAGGATGGACAGAGTTTTTTGGCATGTTCTGTTTGGTCTTTGGACAGCTTTTGGACTGAGGTGTAGCAGCCTGTGGACTCTTGTACTTGTACTGTTTGGACATAAAATGCAGCAGGTTGTGGGCAGGCTTATGTTGGTTTGGGGACTGTTATTGCTAGGTGACATCTTTTCAAACTTATTCCTTTTTTTTCTCTTTCAATGATGTAAAGCGAACTTGCTTTTATTCCAAAATTTCTGAAGGGTTTGTATATCTTAGGAAAATGATGATGTATTTGGTTTGATGAGCAAGTTAACTTGTTGTTTTGCTTTGTACTATTCTTGCTTTACTTGCTTGCCTTGTTTTGTTTGTTTGCATTGCTTGCTTCCTGCTGCTATATTTGTTGCAGGTTTGTTGGCTTGTGCTTGGCAGCTTGCTTACTGTTGTGTTGCTGCTACTTTGCAGCCCGCCTCTGTTTTCTATATTGCTCCTGTTTGGGCAGCCTTGGACTTGCTTGCTTTTGCTTGTTTTGCAGCCTGTTTTTGCTGCTATATTTATAGCAACTTGCCTTTGTTTTGTTTGTTTGCATTGCTTGCTGCATGCTGCTATATTTGGTGTGGGTTTATCAATCTTGGGCTTGCATATTTGCTTTTCTTTCTTGTGAACCAAGGTCCAACCTTGTTATTTGCAAGAATGGGAGAAGAGGGATTATGATAAAACAAAAAACTTAAATTCTGATTCCTATATACAAACACTAGTGATGAAATTATTTTTCTTTTCTTTACACATCACTTTGCTTGAATTGCTAACTTTCTCTTCTTTGTTTCATGAACATGAGGCGTGAATGGCAAGCGAGGATTGCTTGAAGATGAAGCATTGGAGACTTGAAGAAAGAAAAATAAAATTTCTCTCTTTGTAGTCAAAGCAAACATTGTAATTCTTTGTAAACAAAGCAAGAAATGTGTAATTTTATTTCATTTGTGATGTAATGAACACAAGGCCTTGAATAAATTTGTAAATGATGAAATTTGTCGTACCAATCTTGAATTTATTTAAACTTTACAATTCTCAATTGAATGCTTTGAATAAAACATATTGGTTTGGTAACTTGAACTTCAAGCAATTACAAAATGATCAAATAAACCAATGCGCCTTGTATTCCAATCAAATTTCTAAACAAAATAAATGTTTAAGAATTCAATTCTAACTTGGTTAACTCAAACCCAAAGCCATGGTCATCTAAATGACAGTCTTAATCTTCAACTCTTGTCCAAACCAAATTTGCATTCAAAATGAACTCGCGCACCATACTCGATTAAAATGGAACTTCATTGCCAAACATTCATTCTTTGAGGACAATCATCAACCTTATAGAATTAACAAATTTCAAAAATAATGGTGATTAAGAACACTTGAAATCAAACAAATGACTTGCAGCGATTCGATAACTTTCAAAGTCTTCCCAATGCAATTTTCTTTCGATCTTTGAAGATAAACTCGTGTGCAACATCACTTATGACCATATGCGGAGATAATCGTTGCAAGATCTTGTAATTTGAGGAAATCACAATTCTTAGAAACCAGGCGACAATTACTTAAGATTAGGTCAAAATCCATGAAGTGACTTCTAACACATTCGAATTTTGGTGATCTTTTACACGTAATCAACTCTTGATTTGTGAAGAGAAATTAGAGATAACATCGAGGAGAGTCATACGCAAGAAGAACCACTCAAAAATATCGAATAATGAAGAAGTTACTGTCGCTTGAACTTGGTCTCACAAAAGGTCAACTTTTTGGTCAATGGAGTCATTTTCAGTCGTTTGAACCAATGACTAAGCAAACTTGTAATGTGAGGTTTGAAACTCGACTTGAACATCCTTGAAGAGACATGAAAACCACTTGAAACCTTGAAGAATCAATTTTCTTTGAGAAACGTCAAACCCTAATCGTTGACTTACTGCCTAGGAAGAGAATCTGTCTGATCAAACTTCTGAGCCAAATTGAGTATTCGAGAAGACCTAGGATAGTATCTTGAATAAAAAATGAGAGGGAAAATTTTGGGGTACAACAGTGCACATGTGCAATTGTGTTGTTTTCAGTTATTTTAGTCTTGTGTTAAGTTTGCTAGCGTTTTGTTTTTCATTCTCTTGCCATACAATCCTAGTTAGCATACATCTAAATAATTTATAATTTACAGTAATTAAAGGTGCGAAAATGTAAAATCCTAACTATTACATGGCTTAGGGGAGGGGGATTATTACAAGTCCAAAATGGGGAAAATTTAAAAAGCAGCAAAGTAAAGTCATGGTTAAGTCTATTACATCCCAGTAAGCAGATACAATAATATGAAAAAGTGCGACAGTAAAAGTAAATGCGTGAATTGAAAATATGTCTAAAATTCCTAAGAAAAATAAAATCTTTTTGTTTGTTTTTGATCTATGGAAAGAAATTTAATTTAAAAATCCTAAGTCTATTTATTTTTAAATTAAGAAAAGGGTTAAAATAATTAATCAATTAATTTACAAAATTTTAATTGAGAAAATACTAACCTAATATTTTTTGTGATTTTTTATCTGATTTGATAATACTATAAAAAAATAATTAAAAGCAAAATAAAATGGGCTAGGATTGTAAAGGGTAATAGGGGGTGTGAATTGGATTTTTGTTTAGCCCAAATGAAAATAAGCCCAAGCCACGTTTGGATCCTGTGCTATTGGCCATTGAGAGTCACATCATGAGGTGGTACTCCTGGAGCATTGGATGCGATCTCCTTGTCATCCATTGGCTGGAACTTAAAGGAGCATGGGAAGTGTTTGAAATGCAGCACACTGGATCTGCAAGATAATTGTTAGAAAAAACACAATACATGACCTGGGTATCAAACCCAAGCCCTTTCCACTACACACGTTCCCCTTTACCATCTAAGTTGTTTGTTCATTCGTTGGTACAAATAAAATCATAATATTTCATTATATATATATATATATATATATATATATATATATATATATATATATATATATATATATATATATATATATATATATATATATATAATTCGAAATCAACACATGCGCGCTGCACAAGCCAAAAGGACAGAGATGCCTGGATTTTGAGATTCGAAGGAATCCATTTCACAGGCCCTAGTAATGGTATCATGTTACTTTAGTACTGATTTCACATGTAACACGTTAAAACAATCACAAGCATTATTCATAGCATGGATATATGATCAATATGGATTTAAATTACATATTGAATGAGTTTGAGATCGAAGGCCTGTTACCAATGGAGGGAATGAGTGGAATGCTTGATTTGGATTGAGGAGGCCTGCAAATATTGCTTCGATTATGACAACTTTGTGAAGGTTTGGAGAATTTGGGGTGGTTATCTAGGGCAACTTCTTGTGTGTGTAAGCAATGTTTTTATCTCTTGAGGCAATGTTTCGTATGGCTAATGCATATGTGTCCCTTTTGCTTGCACTTTAGCTATGTATTTATAGGGGTGCAGTGATGAACGAAAATGGCAAGAATTAGCCATTAACCATGGCTTTGAAGGCAGAATCGAGAGTCTTAAAAGGTTGTCATTGCTGATGATTTTTACCATTTTGGGTTTTTGAGTGAACCTAGACAAATTTCACTCCCACGTCTTGACTTTTCGAATGCTCCCAAGTTTTGTTCTTCGATGGTTATGAGTTTTAATCTGAATGGTCCAAGGCCTCATCATTGTGGCTTCTTCGACTGAGCCACTATCTGCCTTAGTTGTTTGATATGAAAACTATCCCATTAGCCCAATCGAACTCAACTATTATCCCTTTCGAATCTCTTTTCCTTCAATCAGACCAATCGAAGCATCACCTCTTTCATCTTAACCTGTCGAAGCTTCCTTTTGCTCAATTTGAATACTTCTTCATCTTGTCCTGTCGAAGCTTCGTTTTCTCCTTTCCTTCAAACATAGTAGTGTAGGTGGTCCTTCGATTCCAACTCCTACCCCTTGCTTTTGCTTACAAGAAAATCTTTCTTGCTTACTAGTTTACCTTCGATTGGTGAATATGGCTTGTATGAACCAATTGAAAGGTAACCTATGACCATCAAGATTTACTTTTGATCACCTAACTCCTTCCTTATCTGTTCAGGCACATGCCTGAAACACATTGCTCCCAAAACTCTAAGATGACTCATATTTGGCGCTTCGTCTCTAACTATCCTTCGATCATGCCATGTTTGAAAATTGCATGCCCTTCGAACCATTAGGCTTCCACGTGCTTCTTTGGATAAGATAAAAGCTTTCGAATTCAAAATATTCTTCTATTCGAAGTGCCCCTTCAAACAACATGGGAATTGAAATGTCTCTCCTTGTAATGCTTCAAATGGCCTGTGTTTCAATGGTTTGAAAAGAAACCTTTCGACGACGCTCATTACTAGCTCTCCCAATCGAAGGCTTTATAAAATCTTTCTCACGCTTTCTTTCGAACTATGCCTCCGTCGATCCTAGTGTTTCGTTGGGCATTAAATTAGCCTGCATATTGTTGTCGAAGTTGCTTCGACCCAAAAGCCCTTAGGTATATTTTTAGCCTTCGACCTACACTTTGTCATGTACACTTCTTTTCTTTTCTTTTTCCAGCTGTGCCATTATGCTGAGGCATATAGGGTGCCATGGAAATCATTTGAAGCTCTGGAACTCACACATCTTGGTGAAAAGTGAAATTAGTTGAAAGGTCATTGCTTAGGAGGAGAATTTATCTGATCAATTCTTGATCAACCTTGAGCAATTAGGGACCTTAATGAGTATGCCTTGAATAAAAATGGGAGGGCAAATTTTGAGGTACAACATTGTACGTTTGCACAGGTCACATAATATCGTTATAAATAGTAAATAAATATAATATACCAATGAAGTAGTCTCGTCCCGTCGAAAGTATTAACATTTTATTATAAAAAATACAAAAAATTTAATAAATTAATATTTTTAATATAATTTATTATACATTATTTTATAGATAACATATTACATACATTTTAAAAAATAATATCACAAATAAATAAAGTTTATAGATACAAATTATTATGTATTATTTAAAAAAAATTAAGATGAAATTTACTTTTAATGCACAGTAAACTTTATATGTTTAATTATAATTATAATTTTAGGATATGAGTGTTTATTTTAGTTTTATAATTGAAAAAAAAGTATTAAGAGTGATATATATGTGTGTGTGCGCGCGCGTGCGTGCGTGTGGGTGTGTGTGTGTAACACCCCGTACATATATGTCTAGAATAATATGCAGTGATGCTAAAAATGGTACAATGAAATATACATATAGCTGGAAAAGACAAGAAATTAAAACTGTATACAATACAACTGACACATTCGAACGTATACAATAAGCTTGTCTTCAAAATTGCACAACAGAAAGATAACATCTTCAAAGGTCTTCATGTCATCTGCTCGCATGTAGTCTTCAAAACCAACCATCTAGCAATTCTACCAATTATAACATGTTCATGAAAATAATAAGAGGATCGGGGTGAAATTACTAAATCTCAGTGAGTCTCTCTATCTTAAGAGTTCACTCGGTTCTACAGAGTGCATACAACAAACAGATCCACCGAGAATCCAGGGATTTCCTCACGGATGGGTGCACACATACACAAAAGAGGTAGTACCACCATTGAAAGTCCCTTGACTAACCAACAGAATAACATTAGGCACACGATCAAAAAATACAACAACCAGTATGCACTTGCTAATACAACCGATTACCATGGTTGTACCCGCCCATCATTGAGGGCCTAAGGATAATGCCTACATGACATCATAACCTCACCACATCAACGTTTGGTGATTGTCTACTAGAGAAATGCTTTTTCCCGTATCACGATGAGTACACACCAGATCATTCCCATCGAACACTCATTTCCTCGATACACGATGACTATACACTAGATCATACCAATTGGTATCCGCATTTATTTCACTGACAATGAGTATACACCAGATCATTCCCATTGAGAGCGATGATTATGCCTAGTTGTCCCTTCCCATCCACAGAGTATACACCAGATCATTCCCACGTGAGGCGGATAATGCAATATCACAACATACACGATGAGTATACACCAGATCATTCTCATTAAGTATACGTTAAACCATATCTGGCATAAGGTCTACGTGGCATCACGACCCCACCGAACTAACATTGTCGATGCTTTACTGCCTAAGGAGATGCTTCGAACAGTGACATGATGAGTATACACCAGATCATTCCCATCGAGCACGAGCATTTCCCCCTGATACGCAATGGGTATACACCAGATCATTCCATTACGATACCAGCACATTTTACACCGATCAATGAGTATGCACCAGATCATTCTCATTGAGAGCGATGGTAATGCTTGGTCGTCTATTTCCACCAATGAGTATACACCGGATCATTCCCATGGGGAAGGACAACAGAAAGCGCAGACGGTATGACATGCACAATGAGTATACACCAGATCATTCTCATTGCATACCCAGAATCGCTCGGTACTATGATGAGTATACACCAAATTATTCCCATCAAATACCGGCACAGAAATCACGGTAAGCCATAATAGTAGAATATATAGAATATTCGGCACAAAGCCACAATAGTAGGATATATAGAATATCTGACACAAAGCCACAGGGAAATCAAACATATCTAGAAGTCAAACCAGAATAACGGAAACATCATATAACGCACTTCATCGCAACATGCCCTTGGCATACGGAAGGTCCATTAAACATATCAGATAAACATACATATTAGAATCATACGGTAAACCACAGAGTATCAAATAAGGCACCTTGTTCCTGAACTCAGAACATATCTGCACTACAGGGAAATCATATAGTACTTTCAGGCTGAGTTCGCTAAGCGAACTGGTAGCAAAACCTCGATTCGCTAAGCTAGCTAGTAGCGATCTCCAGCAATGAAGTCAATAGCTTCAGTCAATTCAGAAAGGCTCAGTTTGTTACGCGAACCTTCAGTGAGCGTCTGATTCGTTAAGCGACTAATAACAAATAATTAGTTAGTTCTTTTCTTCAGTCCCAGACTAGTACGCTATGTGAACTCAGTAGCAGAGGCTACTTCAGAGAGAACACAGTTCACTAAGCAAACACATAAGAACATACCTTCTTGTTAACTAGACAGTTCGCAAAGCAAACTTCACAGAATAGAGAAAATCAGAAAAACAACAGTACGATTTTGGGGTCCCATACCCCAAAATCTTCACATGCAAATGACATTTAGTAACATATAGGTTAGAGGAAACATATATGTATACAAAATTTTGGTTTTCATGCCACAATTGTGCATAGTTCACTCAAAAAATCCTTTAATCCATTTTTCCCAAAACATAGTTTCCCCAAGTCTCTAAACTATGAGACTCACCTCAAGTTTGAAGGTTCTGAATTGGAGAGATGAAAATGATGACAATGCTGCTTTTGAGGTCTTTTCTTAATCAAGATTCTATCTACATCATCATCAATCTCGTATGCATGCATTTCACCAAAATCAGCATCATAACCTCACCTTCAAAAGAGTTTTCCCATTCAATACAGAAGCTATGATATGAAATCTTATACCAAAATTAAGGGAATTTCATAAGTTTTCCAAAAAGTCCAAATTAACTCGATCTGAGTTATGAGCTAAGAGATGTTACCTTTTGAGTTGAGGGTTGTTCCAAGAGTATGAAAATGAAGATAATGATGATGAACATGGCTTCTCTTTTCCTCTCTCTCTAGTCTTCCATCCAAAAACCTGATTCGTTAAACATAACATCAAACAAGACTTTAAGATACATGCAAGAATGTTTAATATCCCATATACCCTCCAACTAAACCATTATTACTAGTTTGCCATCAAGTCACATTCTAACTATCCATTAGTTTCTCTCTTTGAAATTTTTAAGATGTACAAACCTTAATGTTATCTTGACACTGATGAACATTAGATCTTATATATATATATATATTATATATATATATATATATATATATAATATATATATATATATATATATATATATATATATATATATATATATATATATATATATATATATATATATATATATATATAAACAAATATTTATAAAATTTTCAAAATATTATAAGAAAAATAAATATTACATATAATTAATTGATAATTATAATTACAACAATTTGTAGCTATATTTTTTTAGGAATATGCTTGAAATAATAGTAAAATAAATATATGTCCTAAAATTACTAAAAAAGAAATATAGAGAAGATCTAAAAATTTATTAACAGAGATATAAAATTGTTTATAATATTTTAAATAATTATTATAAATTATATATAGATCATATATTAAATATATTAGCGCGTCCGCTTTTGAATTGGAAATATACGAATATACGTTTAAATTGTTTTATATGAATAAATAATAATAAAATATTATAATTGTTATTATATATAAATATTGAGATTTATTTTAATAGTAAAAATAAATGAAATAATTAAATTGTTATCTACCCATGCAGCACGGATCCTGCAATATATTTTAAATAGTAAATATAATATTTTATTAAATTGTTATCTGATTCACTAAAAAAATTATATATTATTGTGAAACTACATTCGGCCCGTCGAAAATATATATTTCTTAATAAAAAAACAAATGAAACAACTATCAAGAATATTAAATAGTTTGTTATATTAATCTAAATAAAATATTTTAAAAAAATATTTATTACCGTGTATTGGAAATTTTAATAAATTATTTTTTTCATTATTGTACATATGACATAGATAAAATTGTAATAATTATTTATTATTCTTGTAAATTAAATTCAAAAATTGTAATAATTTTTAAATAATTTAAAAATATCATTTATATATTAATAAGTGTAAATATGATTGATATATTTTTAAGATCAAATCAAAATATAAAATAAAATATTAAAAAGTAATTTAAAAAAAAAAACTCTTACATCATAATTTCT
>CATIWC010000086.1:0-39818 GCA_948472305.1 Vicia faba
TCATTAACAATTTTTTAAGGGAATGCAGTAAACAAGAACAAATTTCGTGAGCCCCAATTTCCTCTGCCTTTTGGTTTTTCAACCACACATAAACCATCGTGCTAATTAATCATCACAATATTTTATAACTTTTGAAATCCATATCTATCATGGTCATCCTTGCAAACGTTTTCTGTAAACGGGGAGATTTGTTTATTTCTTCTTCATAAATTTATACTTTATTCAAAAACTAAAACTATTGACTAACAAGAAATATCTTCTTAACTTTATGGATTAATTTGTGTTGATTTGGGTTTCCAGGTAACTTCTTCTTCTTTTTCTCAAAATTCAAGTTGATTATCTAATTTCTCTTTCTGATCTCTCTCTATTATACTGTCATTACTACCTGATGATTCTTCGTGTGTTCGAGAAACTTTCATCTCATCTCTCAACGACATTTTTCACACTAAAATTACCTTCGCATCTTCTTATTTTAGATTAATTTTGGTTTAATTTTGTTATATATTTTGAGACTTGATTCAAAGATTTAGAAAAATATATGAGTATATGGTGTAGTACACTTTACTCAGATTCATATATAAAATTGATTATCTATCCATGCGTTTGCACGGGTCAGACAATATCATTAAAAATATTAAATAAATATAGTATAAGAATGATTAAGAAATGTATATAAAAGATATACAAATTAAGTAGTCTCCACCCATCGAAAATGTATAGGCAAATAAACACAATTTCTAATAAGTTTATTAATAATGTTAACGCATTTATATGTGAACTTGGAATATGGTCCAAAACCAAAAGTCTCAATTAAACATCATATATTATCAATTAAAATGTAATTATAAATACCCATTAATAAGATATTTAATTTCAAGATTATTTCAAAAACCAAAAGTCTCAATTAAATATCATATATTCTTCTCAATTGAAATGATGAGATATTTAATTTTAAGATTATTTTAATATACTCTTATATATCCAACTGCATGTAGTAATACCTAAGCCAAAAATAGAAAACCTACAAAAATAGACAATTATGTAATCAAACAACATAACATGAAATATCATTAAAAAAACTTAAGTAGATTTTTAAGATGTTGATTAGAATCAAATTAAAATTTATACTAATGTTTGTAAAACACATTACCGATGCATCCATGAAAACGATCTCCCTATGCTCGATTCCCTTACTGTTAATAAGACTCCATGCATTAACAATTCGAACTCCAATCTCCAAATTTCCTTGTATCATTAATGTTCTTGATACAATATATTCTGATTGCATTTGAACATTAAACCGTTAACAAACATAAATAACACAATGAAGCTCAAAGGTTCTTAATGTTTGAAGATTTGTGATTGTCTTGTGCCTTTAATAAGAAATCGTTGACTATTAACTTTTAAAATTTTACACTGCTCTAAGTTATAATTTACGTATCAAATGGTATTAAATAAGGTTAGTAATGATTATAGGGTTTAAATTACATTCAGGGATACTAAATAAGACATTTAGGGATAAAAATAATTGTATCAACCATTGACATTTTTCTTGTTTAAAACACTATTTGTAACTTATTCTCATTTATAAAAGTAATATTTTAAAGTCAATTATTATTTTTCTTGTATCATGTCATAATATCATATATCACTTTTCATACACATTTATATTTTATTTTAATATTAAATTTACTATTTTATATTTAGTTAATATATTTTTCATAAGCATTTATTATTTTGTTTTAAATTTTAAAACAAACTTCTTTTTCTTCTTATTTTAAGTACAATAATTATAATTTGAAACTTTTTGAATTTTTTATAATTGTGTTCGAAACGGTTAATAATTAGTATTGAAGTTATATAAAATAATAAAATAAAATCAAGAATGAAATATATTTTTTTAAACATATATATATATATATATATATATATATATATATAATATATATATATATATATATATATATTATATATATATCATATTTATTGCATATATATTTATGATATTATCCTCATTAACAGTTTTTTAGTTGAATGCAGTAAACCAGAACAAATTTCGTGAGCCCCAATTTCCTCTGCCTTTTGGTTTTTCAACCACACATAAACCATCGTGCTAATTAATCATCACAATATTTTATAACTTTTGAAATCCATATCTATCATGTTCATCCTTGCAAACATTTTCTGTAAACAGGAGATTTGTTTATTTCTTCTTCATAAATTTATACTTTATTCAAAAACTAAAAGTATCGACTAACAAGAAATATCTTCTTAACTTTACGGATTAATTTGTGTTGATTTGGGTTTTCCAGGTAACTTCTTCTTCTTTTTCTCAAATTCAAGTTGATTATCTAATTTCTCTTTCTGATCTCTCTCTATTATACTGTCATTACCACCTGATGATTCTTCGTGTGTTTGAGAAACTTTCATGTCATCTCTCAACGACATTTTCACACTAAAATTACCTTCGCATCTTCTTATTTTAGATTAATTTTGGTTTAATTTTGTTATATACTTTGAAACTTGATTCAAAGATTTAGAAAAATATATGAGTATATGGTGTAGTACACTTTACACAGATTTGTATATAAAATTGATTATATATCCATGCGTTTGCACGGGTCTGACAATATCATTAAAAATATTAAATAAATATAGTATAGGAATGATTAAGAAATGTATATAAAAGATATACAAATTAAGTAGTCTCCACCCATCGAAAATGTATAGGCAAATAAACACAATTTCTAATAAGTTTATTAATAATGTTAACGCATTTATATGAACTTGGAATATGGACCAAAACCAAAAGTCTCAATTAAACATCATATATTATCAATTAAAATGTAATTATAAATACTCATTAATAAGATATTTAATTTCAAGATTATTTCAAAAACCAAAAGTCTCAATTAAACATCATATATTCTTCTCAATTGAAATGATGAGATATTTAATTTTAAGATTATTTTAATATACTCTTATATATCCAACTGCATGTAGTAATACCTAAGCCAAAAATAGAAAACCTACAAAAACAGGCAATTATGCAATCAAACAACCTAACATGAAATATCATTAAAAAAACTTAAGTAGATTTTTTAAGATGTTGATTAGAATCAAATGAAAATTTATACTAATGTTTGTAAATTACATTACCGATGCATCCATCAAAACGATCTCCCTATGCTCGATTCCCTTACTGTTAATAAGACTCCATGCATCAACAATTCGAACTCCAATCTCCAAATTTCCTTGTATCATTAATGTTCTTAATACAATATATTCTGATTGCATTTGAACATTAAACTGTTAACAAACATAAATAACACAATGAAGCTCAAAGGTTCTCAATGTTTGAAGATTTGTGGTTGTCTTGTGCCTTTAATACGAAATCGTTGACTATTAACTTTTAAAAATTTTACACTGCTCTAAGTTATAATTTACGTATCAAATGGTATTAAATAAGGTTAGTAATGATTATATAGTTTAAATTACATTCAGGGATACTAAATAAGACATTCAGGGATAAAAATAATTGTATCAACCATTGACATTTTTCTTGTTTAAAAAACTATTTGTAACTTATTCTCATTTATAAAAGTACTGTTTTCAAGTCAATTATTATTTTTCTTGTATCATGTCATAATATCATATATCACTTTTCATAAACATTTATATTTTATTTTAATATTAAATTTAGTATTTTATATTTAGTTAATATATTTTTCATAAGCATTTAGTATTTTGTTTTAAATTTTAAAACAAACTTCTTTTTCTTCTTATTTTAAGTACAATAATTATAATTTGAAACTTTTTGAATTTTTTATAATTGTGTTCGAAACGGTTAATAATTAGTATTGAAGTTATATAAAATAATAAAATAAAATCAAGAATGAAATATATTTTTTAAATATATATATATATATATATATATATATATATATATATATATATATATATATATATATATATATATATATATATATATATATATATATATCATTATTTATTGCATATATATTTATGATATTATCCTCATTAACAATTTTTTAGGGGAATGCAGTAAACAAGAACAAATTTCGTGAGCCCCAATTTCCTTCTGCCTTTTGGTTTTTCAACCACACATAAACCATCGTTCTAATTAATCATCACAATATTTTATAACTTTTGAAATCCATATCTATCATGGTCATCCTTGCAAACGTTTTCTGTAAACGGGAGATTTGTTTATTTCTTCTTCATAAATTTATACTTTATTCAAAAACTAAAACTATTGACTAACAAGATATATCTTCTTAACTTTATGGATTAATTTGTGTTGATTTGGGTTTCCAGGTAACTTCTTCTTCTTTTTCTCAAAATTCAAGTTGATTATCTAATTTCCCTTTCTGATCTCTCTCTATTATACTTTCATTACCACCTGATGATTCTTCGTGTGTTCGAGAAACTTTCATGTCATCTCTCAACGACATTTTCATACTAAAATTACCTTCGCATCTTCTTATTTTAGATTAATTTTGGTTTAATTTTGTTATATACTTTGAAACTTGATTCAAAGATTTAGAAAAATATATGAGTATATGGTGTAGTACACTTTACACAGATTTGTATATAAAATTGATTATATATCCATGCGTTTGCACGGGTCTGACAATATCATTAAAAATATTAAATAAATATAGTATAGGAATGATTAAGAAATGTATATAAAAGATATACAAATTAAGTAGTCTACACCCATCGAAAATGTATAGGCAAATAAACACAATTTCTAATAAGTTTATTAATAATGTTAACGCATTTATATGTGAACTTGGAATATGGACCAAAACCAAAAGTCTCAATTAAACATCATATATTATCAATTAAAATGTAATTATAAATACCCATTAATAAGATATTTAATTTCAAGATTATTTCAAAAACCAAAAGTCTCAATTAAATATCATATATTCTTCTCAATTGAAATGATGAGATATTTAATTTTAAGATTATTTTTAATATACTCTTATATATCCAACTGCATGTAGTAATACCTAAGCCAAAAATAGAAAACCTACAAAAACAGACAATTATGTAATCAAACAACATAACATGAAATATCATTAAAAAAACTTAAGTAGATTTTTTAAGATGTTGATTAGAATCAAATTAAAATTTATACTAATGTTTGTAAAACACATTACCGATGCATCCATCAAAACGATCTCCCTATGCTCGATTCCCTTACTGTTAATAAGACTCCATGCATTAACAATTCGAACTCCAATCTCCAAATTTCCTTGTATCATTAATGTTCTTGATACAATATATTCTGATTGCATTTGAACATTAAAGTTAACAAACATAAATAACACAATGAAGCTCAAAGGTTCTTAATGTTTGAAGATTTGTGATTGTCTTGTGCCTTTAATAATAAATCGTTGACTATTAACTTTTAAAATTTTACACTACTCTAAGTTATAATTTACGTATCAAATGGTATTAAATAAGGTTAGTAATGATTATATGGTTTAAATTACATTCAGGGATACTAAATAAGACATTTAGGGATAAAAGTAATGTTTTCAAGTCAATTATTATTTTTCTTGTATCATGTCATAATATCATATATCATTTTTCATAAACATTTATATTTTATTTTAATATTAAATTTAGTATTTTATATTTAGTTAATATATTTTTCATAAGCATTTAGTATTTTGTTTTAAATTTTAAAACAAACTTCTTTTTCTTCTAATTTTGAGTACAATAATTATAATTTGAAACTTTTTGAATTTTTTATAATTGTGTTCGAAACGGTTAATAATGAGTATTGAAGTTATATAAAATAATAAAATAAAATCAAGAATGAAATATATTTTTTAAACATATATATATATATATATATATATATATATATATATATACTATATATATATATATATATATATATAAATATATATATATATATATATATATATATATATATATATATATATAAATATATATATATATATATATATAAATATATATATATATATATATATATATATAATATATATATATATATATATATATATAAATATATATATATATATATATATATATATATATATATATATATATCATTATTTATTGCATATAAATTTATGATATTATCCTCATTAACAATTTTTTAGGGGAATGCAGTAAACAAGAACAAATTTCGTGAGCCCCAATTTCCTCTGCCTTTTGGTTTTTCAACCACACATAAACCATCGTGCTAATTAATCATCACAATATTTTATAACTTTTGAAATCCATATCTATCATGGTCATCCTTGCAAACGTTTTCTGTAAACGGGAGATTTGTTTATTTCTTCTTCATAAATTTATACTTTATTCAAAAACTAAAACTATTGACTAACAAGAAATATCTTCTTAACTTTATGGATTAATTTGTGTTGATTTGGGTTTCCAGGTAACTTCTTCTTCTTTTCTCAAAATTCAAGTTGATTATCTAATTTCTCTTTCTGATCTCTCTCTATTATACTGTCATTACTACCTGATGATTCTTCGTGTGTTCGAGAAACTTTCATGTCATCTCTCAACGACATTTTCACACTAAAATTACCTTCGCATCTTCTTATTTTAGATTAATTTTGGTTTAATTTTGTTATATATTTTGAGACTTGATTCAAAGATTTAGAAAAATATATGAGTATATGGTGTAGTACACTTTACACAGATTCATATATAAAATTGATTATCTATCCATGCGTTTGCACGGGTCAGACAATATCATTAAAAATATTAAATAAATATAGTATAAGAATGATTAAGAAATGTATATAAAAGATATACAAATTAAGTAGTCTCCACCCATCGAAAATGTATAGGCAAATAAACACAATTTCTAATAAGTTTTTTAATAATGTTAACGCATTTATATGTGAACTTGGAATATGGTCCAAAACCAAAAGTCTCAATTAAACATCATATATTATCAATTAAAATGTAATTATAAATACCCATTAATTAGATATTTAATTTCAAGATTATTTCAAAAACCAAAAGTCTCAATTAAATATCATATATTCTTCTCAATTGAAATGATGAGATATTTAATTTTAAGATTATTTTAATATACTCTTATATATCCAACTGCATGTAGTAATACCTAAGCTAAAAATAGAAAACCTACAAAAACAGACAATTATGTAATCAAACAACATAACATGAAATATCATTAAAAAAACTTAAGTAGATTTTTTAAGATGTTGATTAGAATCAAATTAAAATTTATACTAATGTTTGTAAAACACATTACCGATTCATCCATCAAAACGATCTCCCTATGCTCGATTCCCTTACTGTTAATAAGACTCCATGCATTAACAATTCGAACTCCAATCTCCAAATTTCCTTGTATCATTAATGTTCTTGATACAGTATATTCTGATTGCATTTGAACATTAAACCGTTAACAAACATAAATAACACAATGAAGCTCAAAGGTTCTTAATGTTTGAAGATTTGTGGTTGTCTTGTGCCTTTAATAAGAAATCGTTGACTATTAACTTTTAAAATTTTACACTGCTCTAAGTTATAATTTACGTATCAAATGGTATTAAATAAGGTTAGTAATGATTATATGGTTTAAATTACATTCAGGGATACTAAATAGAACATTTAGGGATAAAAGTAATGTTTTCAAGTCAATTATTATTTTTCTTGTATCATGTCATAATATCATATATCATTTTTCATAAACATTTATATTTTATTTTAATATTAAATTTAGTATTTTATATTTAGTTAATATATTTTTCATAAGCATTTAGTATTTTGTTTTAAATTTTAAAACAAACTTCTTTTTCTTCTAATTTTGAGTACAATAATTATAATTTGAAACTTTTTGAATTTTTTATAATTGTGTTTGAAACGGTTAATAATTAGTATTGAAGTTATATAAAATAATAAAATAAAATCAAGAATGAAATATATTTTTTAAAATTATATATATATATATATATATAATATATATATATATATATATATATATATATATATATATATATATATATATATATATATCATTATTTATTGCATATATATTATATTTATGATATTATCCTCATTAACAATTTTTTAGGGGAATGCAGTAAACAATAACAAATTTCGTGAGCCCCAATTTCCTCTGCCTTTTGGTTTTTCAACCACACATAAACCATCGTGCTAATTAATCATCACAATATTTTATAACTTTTGAAATCCATATCTATCATGGTCATCCTTGCAAACGTTTTCTGTAAACGGGAGATTTGTTTATTTCTTCTTCATAAATTTATACTTTATTCAAAAACTAAAACTATTGACTAACAAGAAATATCTTCTTAACTTTATGGATTAATTTGTGTTGATTTGGGTTTCCAGGTAACTTCTTCTTCTTTTTCTCAAAATTCAAGTTGATTATCTAATTTCTCTTTCTGATCTCTCTCTATTATACTGTCATTACTACCTGATGATTCTTCGTGTGTTCGAGAAACTTTCATGTCATCTCTCAATGACATTTTCACACTAAAATTACCTTCGCATCTTCTTATTTTAGATTAATTTTGGTTTAATTTTGTTATATATTTTGAGACTTGATTCAAAGATTTAGAAAAATATATGAGTATAAGGTGTAGTACACTTTACACAGATTCATATATAAAATTGATTATCTATCCATGCGTTTGCACGGGTCAGACAATATCATTAAAAATATTAAATAAATATAGTATAAGAATGATTAAGAAATGTATATAAAAGATATACAAATTAAGTAGTCTCCACCCATCGAAAATGTATAGGCAAATAAACACAATTTCTAATAAGTTTATTAATAATGTTAACGCATTTTTATGTGAACTTGGAATATGGACCAAAACCAAAAGTCTCAATTAAACATCATATATTATCAATTAAAATGTAATTATAAATACCCATTAATAAGATATTTAATTTCAAGATTATTTCAAAAACCAAAAGTCTCAATTAAATTCATATATTCTTCTCAATTGAAATGATGAGATATTTAATTTTAAGATTATTTTAATATACTCTTATATATCCAACTGCATGTAGTAATACCTAAGCCAAAAATAGAAAACCTACAAAAACAGACAATTATGTAATCAAACAACATAACATGAAATATCATTAAAAAAACTTAAGTAGATTTTTTAAGATGTTGATTAGAATCAAATTAAAATTTATACTAATGTTTGTAAAACACATTACCGATTCATCCATCAAAACGATCTCCCTATGCTCGATTCCCTTACTGTTAATAAGACTCCATGCATTAACAATTCGAACTCCAATCTCCAAATTTCCTTGTATCATTAATGTTCTTGATACAATATATTCTGATTGCATTTGAACATTAAACCGTTAACAAACATAAATTACACAATGAAGCTCAAAGGTTCTTAATGTTTGAAGATTTGTGATTGTCTTGTGCCTTTAATAAGAAATTGTTGACTATTAACTTTTAAAATTTTACACTGCTCTAAGTTATAGTTTACGTATCAAATGGTATTAAATAAGGTTAGTAATGATTATATGGTTTAAATTACATTCAGGGATACTAAATAAGACATTTAGGGATAAAAGTAATGTTTTCAAGTCAATTATTATTTTTCTTGTATCATGTCATAATATCATATATCATTTTTCATAAACATTTATATTTTATTTTAATATTAAATTTAGTATTTTATATTTAGTTAATATATTTTTCATAAGCATTTAGTATTTTGTTTTAAATTTTAAAACAAACTTCTTTTTCTTCTAATTTTGAGTACAATAATTATAATTTGAAACTTTTTGAATTTTTTATAATTGTGTTCGAAACGGTTAATAATTAGTATTGAAGTTATATAAAATAATAAAATAAAATCAAGAATGAAATATATATTTTAAACATATATATATATATATATATATATATTATATATATATATATATATATATATATATATATATATATATATATATATATATATATATATATATATATATATATATATATATATATATATATATATATATATTTATTGCATATATATTTATGATATTATCCTCATTAACAATTTTTTAGGGGAATGCAGTAAACAAGAAAAAATTTCGTGAGCCCCAATTTCCTCTGCCTTTTGGTTTTTCAACCACACATAAACCATCGTGCTAATTAATCATCACAATATTTTATAACTTTTGAAATTCATATTTATCATGGTCATCCTTGCAAACGTTTTCTGTAAACGGGAGATTTGTTTATTTCTTCTTCATAAATTTATACTTTATTCAAAAACTAAAACTATTGACTAACAAGAAATATCTTCTTAACTTTATGGATTAATTTGTGTTGATTTGGGTTTCTGTTGGCTCCTAAATTCGACACCTTTGTTTTGATTGATGTCAGCCATTAAAAGCTGAAGAATGCTTTCGACTGGCTGAGTCTGTCGAAGTGCCTGTCGAAAGATGGCAAAATACTTAGAAGATTTCTTCCAAGGAAGAAGGCTGATTGCCTTCGACGTCGAAGGAGTTTTTCGTCGAAGATGTCTCTTGACGAAAGTGTTCGATGGTCCAGAGTGGAGCAGTTTGAAATTCAAAGCTTTGGAGGGAAAACGGTTTCCAGCAGTTACTACGTGCAAACGTGCAAGGATCTGGAGCGTCGAGCATGGAGAACGTGCCAAGTGGATTGATCTCGAAGCAGTGTAACTGCCCGACGGTTACTTGGAATGTTTTAGTATAAATAGGAGTAGACATGTAGTTTCTCGCGTGTGTTCACAGTTCTATACATAGTCACTCATTTAGATTCGAGTACCCAGCGTGTGAGAAAGAATTGTTGAGAAATGTATGTGTGAAACACCAATTTTATCAATTAAAGTCATTTACTTTCCCAGAATTTTACTTGCTTTTCTCCTTTAAATTCCTGTCGAACCTTTACCTTAAAGCCTTGTTTATTTTACCAAGTCTTTCCTTTATGCAATTTACTTGAAACCTTTTATTTAAAGCCTTATCCACCTTAATCAAACTTCAAAATCAACCTATGTCCATAGGATCAATCTGATCGATCCTGCGAGTAACCAAATAAGTAACCATTTGGAGGATCAGCGGTTGTTTACCAAAACCCAAGGTAAACAAATTGGCACACCCGGTGGGACTGTGTGTTGATTGTTGAAAATAATCTCATCTTTTCGAGTTGTATGTTATTGAGAAGTGGTAGAATATACACTAACGATAACAATACTGCCAGAAGAAGGGAAGAGATGGCGAATCCGCCAAACAATAACGAAATCCCACAAACAAGTGTGGGAGCAACGGTTAGTATGACCGTAAGTGAAGCGACGAATGTTGGTTCGACACCAGCAGTGTCAGTCACAACCACGGGGCCAATAACTTCGTTAACAGGCCCCAGAATACCTTTGGGAACCCCCCCACCAAGGGGAAATATAGGCACAAGGCCTGTGGTTCCCCCAGGATTTATTCCATTCTATGGTATGCCAACTTCTGAAGTGGCAAGCCTAACGAATGCTGCGTCCACTTTTTCAGACCCTTTCGTGAGTGCCTCTTCGCCACTCCAAGGCTCTGGAGTAGGCATGGCGAATAGAAATAGGACCCAACTCTTAGGAGGAACGTCCCAAGTAGCCCATGGCCTTACAAATGCCTCGACAGCAGTTTTGAGGCAACAGATGGACGAAAGCAACCATGATATGGTGCAAATGTTGGCACAAACTTTGAGTACAGTGCTAAATCCTCTAATACAAAACACTACTCAATCGAATCAGCAAGTTACAGCGCAAATGACGCGTTTGGCTGACTTCTTTGGAGTACCCCCACCTGTTCGACAGCCCCAAAGGGCGCAAATGAGGGGAAATCAGGGGATATTTGTAGAGGAAGAAACCACCATTAACCAGGCTCAACAGCCTGTCGAACAACCTGTCGAACAACCTAGGGTAATAGCCCCAGAGGTAAGGTTAGTTAACAGAAACCAAAATGCTGACGAAGTGGTTCAGCATATCCAATACCAAAACATGGGTTTGGAAAACAATCTGGCAACCATGATCGAAAGAATCATGACTCAAAATGGGATGAATATGGGCTTTCGAAGGCCCAACTTTACATCTCCATTGTCAGAATACGTGTTACAAACGGATTTACCGCCTAGATGCAAAGTCCCCAAATTTACTAAGTTCTCAGGGGACACGACAGAATCTACTGTCGAGCATGTGGCGAGATACTTGATCGAAGCAGGGGACATTTCGAATAATGAAAACCTAAGGATCAAGTACTTCCCAAGTTCTTTAACCAAGAACGCTTTTACTTGGTTTACAACTCTCCCCCCCAATTCGATCCATCATTGGACCCAGTTGGAAAGATTGTTCCATGAACAATTCTACATGGGGCAAACCAAGATAAGCCTAAAAGAACTGGCCAGTGTGAAGAGACGTTTCACTGAACCTATAGATGAATATCTGAATAGGTTTAGGTTGCTTAAGGCGAGATGTTTTACACAAGTGCCAGAACATGAGTTGGTCGAAATAGCCGCAGGCGGTTTAGATTATTCCATTAGGAAGAAGCTAGACACCCAGTACCTAAGAGACATGGCCCAACTGGCTGATAGAGTTCGACAGGTCGAACGCCTCAAAGCTGAAAAAGCTAAGGCAACGAAAACTCACAAGAGAGAAAGAATAGCGTACGTTGAGATGGACGACGAAGATATAGAACCCTTCGACGATACTTTAACTGTCGAAGAAGGAGAAGTCGATTTAGCAGAACTAAAACAAGGGCCACCATACTCTTGTAAACAGTTAGTCCCCTCAAATGGGAAAAATCCCATTGGTCCAGACAGGACCAACGATAGGTTCCCAAAAAAGACTTATAGTTTTGACATCACAAAATGTGATGAAATATTCGACTTGCTAGTTAAAGATGGCCAAATGATAGTACCCCCTGGGGTAAAAGTGCCTCCTCTTGATCAAAGAAAGAAGAGAGGTTTTTGCAAATATCATAATTTTTTGGGCCATAAAACTTCTCAATGTTTTCTTTTCAGGAATCTTGTGCAAGACGCTATTGAGGAAGGGAGATTAAAGTTTGCTGACAAACCCCCCATGGTTGTCGACTCCAATCCACTGAAGGCTGAAGCCCACTATGCAGAACCCTCTGAGGTGAACATGATAGAGGCAACCAGGATCCAGTCGAAGAAGCCAGGAATTACCATGGTCGAAGTCTCAAAAGACCACATCAACATGCCAATCTTTGGCAGTTTTTCTGGAAATTTATCCAGGAAGACAATTGAGGCTGTCCAGAAAGCGGTCGAGAACCCGAAGTCGAAGACCGCTGAAGCACAAAAAACTGGATCAAAGCCCAGTTCCCACTTGGCCACTGTTCAAGGCCAGACGGAGAATCTGGAGACACAAATGAAGCAGTTAAGTCTTGCTACTAAAGATACAATGAATATCAATATGGTTGAACTTTCTGACCCTAAAGCATCAGAAGAGGCCATAAGGCAAGAGCAGGCTAATAAGACGGCTTTCCCTCGGGAAAACGAAAACTTGGCAGATTTTTTACAAAGATGCCAAAAGAAGAAATCAGAGGTGATGCTGTGTCCAAGATGCAGTTCGATCTTTGATAAGAAAGCTGCTGAGCACATACAAGGCGTGAGAGCAGCGAACAAGAGAAGGGAGAATGCTGACCTTCGACATGATCCCAGAAGGGGTTCTAATCAAGACAAGAGGCCATTGACTTTTAGGCCTCCAACAAATGTACCAGTAGACACTTGGTACAAAACTTCTGGCCGAAAGATGCCAAATGAAGAGAAATGGCATTCTTTCGATGTGCCAAGAGGTTCCTCTTTAACTCAAAAGAAAGAGCCTCAAGTTGCTGCACCTAAGGTTGCTCAAGTGTCCAGTAACTACAAGGGTAAAAATCCTATGTCTCGATCCCAATGGAGGAGATATCAAAGGAGACGAAAAGCAGAAAGGGAGGCTGCCAACGAACCTAAGGCAGAAACTAGTTCGAATGTTCCTCAAAGGAAACAAAGGAAGCCTCTTGAGAGAGAACCAGTTACCAACAGGCTAGTTTGGCCTAATCAAAGTGAAGTCGAAGACGAAGACGATGCTGAGTCCGACGATACTTTGGATATAATGGTGAATATTGTTTCAGTGCTGCCCAGGGAATTCAATCGACAGGTAGAAGTCGAAGCAAGTGACTGGGAGGTGGAACAAGAAATGGCCAAACAAAGGCCAGTGTGCTATTTTGTCATGGACAATGGCACTACAGAGGAACAAAATGGCTTCTTCGAGCCACCTACAGAGGCGATGAAGAATCACCTCAAACCTTTGTTCATAAGGGCTAAGCTCGAAGAGACTACTGTGAACAAAATATTGGTCGACTGTGGGGCCACTATCAATATTATCCCTCACTCTATGCTAAGGAAGATTGGCAAAAGAGATGAGGAAATTAAACCTCACAATATGGTCCTGTCGAACTATGAGGGCGGCATCGGGACCACCATGGGAGTGATCCAGTTAGATATCAAAGTTGGGTCCATCCTTCGACCAACGATGTTCATGGTCATATCGGCCAAACCTAACTACAACCTTTTGTTAGGCCGTGAGTGGATTCATGGTGTAGGCGCTGTGCCTTCATCGATGCACCAAAGACTGCTGCTATGGCGCCCAGATGGGATGGTCGAAAACATAGAGGCAGATCAAAGCTACTACCTTGGCGAAGTGAATCACTTGGGTGTGGCAGATTTCGACAAAAACTTGGCTCACATAGGGCCATGTCCAACACCTGACTTCGACATGGCGCCAGCGCCAAACACCTTTTGTTCCCTATACCTGCATCCTGAGCATGGTTTCCAATGGGACAGAGAAGACTTGTCCCACATAGACTTCAGTGGGCTAACTGATATCCAACCAACTGGTTGGGGAAGTGAATTCAGTGATAATGACTGAGTCACAATCTCTGAAGCAAATTTCGGCTTATGTAGCCGAAACCAAGATGATAACGGCTCTCGAAGCCGAAGTAAAGTACATGGCCACACAGGCCAATGATCAACAATTATCTGCTGTTGGCCCAGGAAAGGATTTCGATCCAAAACCCCCTGATATCATGCCAGAAGAAATGCAGGAACAGAGGCTCGACGCTATCTATGACGATGAGCCTTTGGGCTTCGAAAAGGATCCCTTGGCGAACAACATTAAAATGTTAGCACAAGACCCTTTAGAAGAAATCAACTTAGGCGAAGGATCAGAGAAAAGGCCAACTTACATCAGCGCCAAAATTGATCCAGAACTTAGGTTGGAAGTAATCCAATTGCTGAAAGAGTTTAAAGACTGTTTTGCATGGGATTATGACGAAATGCCTGGTCTCGACAGAGGATTGGTAGAACATCAGTTGCCAATCAAACCTGGAAAGAAGCCAATCAAGCAAAATCCAAGACGCTTCGCTCCAGAAGTATTGTCGAAGATCAAAACGGAGGTCGAAAGACTTCTGAAATGCAAATTCATCCGTGTTACAAGGTATGTCGAATGGATTGCAAATATTGTGCCAGTAATTAAGAAAAATGGCACATTAAGGGTGTGCATAGATTTCAGAGATTTGAATGCTGCCACCCCCAAAGATGAATATCCTATGCCTGTGGCGGAAATGCTAGTCGATTCTGCCGCTGGCTATGAATACCTGAGTATGCTCGATGGTTATTCAGGATATAATCAAATATTCATTGCTGAAGAGGATGTGTCGAAAACAGCTTTTCGATGCCCTGGGGCCTTAGGCACTTACGAATGGGTAGTGATGCCTTTTGGCCTAAAGAACGCTGGGGCAACGTACCAGCGAGCAATGAATACTATCTTCCATGATTTTATTAACACTTTTATGCAAGTTTATATTGATGATATTGTTATAAAATCTGTTTCCAGGAAGAATCACATTGACCACCTTCGACAATCATTCGAAAGAATGAGAGAACATGGTCTGAAGATGAACCCTTTGAAGTGTGCGTTCTGTGTGAAAGCTGGAGATTTCTTGGGCTTCGTTGTCCACAAGAAAGGAATCGAAATCAATCAGAACAAGACGAAGGCAATTCTGGAAGCGAAAGCGCCATCGAATAAGAAGGAATTGCAATCTCTCTTAGGCAAGATAAATTTCTTAAGGAGGTTTATATCTAATCTAAGTGGGAAAGCTCAGGCCTTTTCACCCTTACTTCGACTGAATAAAGAGGGGTTCGAATGGGGGCAGGAGCAACAAGAAGCCTTCGACAAAATCAAAGGGTACCTCACTAAGCCACCTATTTTGGTGCCTCCTTGTAGCAATAGGAGTATGAGATTGTACATAGCTGCATCTGACAAAACTCTGGGAAGTATGTTAGCCCAAGAGGATGAGAATGGAGTCGAAAGACCCATTTACTATCTCAGTCGAGTTTTGAATAATGCAGAAACTAGATATAGCGAAGTTGAAAAATTGTGTCTATGTCTGTATTTCTCTTGTACAAAACTCAAGCAATATATAAAACCAGTTGATGTTTATGTTTCGTCTCATTTTGATGTTTTCAAATATATGTTGTCGAAACCTATCTTGCATAGTCGAATTGGCAAGTGGGCATTAGCATTAACTGAATACTCCTTGACCTTTATGCCTCTTAAGGCAGTAAAAGGACAAGTGGTTGCAGATTTCATAGTCGACCACTCAATTCAAGTCGAGGATATTAATTATGTGGAGATAGAACCTTGGAAATTCTACTTCGATGGTTCCAGCCATAAAAATGGAACAGGAGTAGGAGTCTTGATTATTTCTCCAGATAAAATTCCAACAACATTCAAGTACCAAATAGAAGGTTCTTGTTCGAACAATGAGGCTGAGTATGAAGCTCTAATTACTGGCCTTGAGATATTGTTGGAATTGGGGGCAACTCGAGTCGAAGTAATGGGAGACTCAGAGTTAGTCATCAAGCAAGTCACAAAGGAATATAAATGCATAAGAGAGAATCTCATTATGTACTTTGTGATAGCAAATCGTTTATTGAAACAATTTGAAAGTGTCAATATTCGACACATACCCAGAGTCGAAAATCAAATAGCCAATGACTTGGCACAAATTGCATCTGGGTATAAGATTTCAAAAACGAAACTACAAAGAGCAATCGAAGTTCGAGAAAAGATAAAAGCAACTTGTCTATCACCATCAGACTTGGAATCGACGAGGCTAGGATATGCTGATCACTCAAACTTCGAGATTTCGTTCATTGATAATTTGTCAGAGCAAGATTGGAGGAAACCCATTGTGGACTATCTTCAAAATCCAGGAGCTTCGACAGAACGAAAAACAAAATACAGGGCGTTGAGTTTTGTACTCATGGGTAATGAGTTATTCAAGAAGACGCCTGAAGGGGTGTTGCTGAAATGTTTAAGTGAAACTGAAGCATACATAGCCCTTTCGACCACTCATGCTGGGGCATGTGGGGCTCACCAAGCAGGCCATAAGATGAAATGGTTGTTGTTTCGACAAGGACTATATTGGCCCACTATGCTGAAAGATTGTGTTGAGTTCGCCAAAGGTTGCCAAGAGTGTCAAGTTCATACAGGCATCCAACATGTACCAGCAAGCGAACTTCACTCGATAGTGAAGCCTTGGCCCTTTAGAGGATGGGCGTTGGATCTCATTGGAGAGATTCGACCAGCATCATCAAAGAGTCAGAAATACATATTGGTAGGCATTGATTATTTTACTAAGTGGATCGAAGCTGTCCCTTTAGTCAATGTAGACCAAGAAAATGTCATTGAATTTATTCAAAAGAACATTATATTTAGGTATGGAATCCCTGAGACAATAACAACTGATCAAGGGTCAGTTTTCACTGGTCGAAAGATGCAGGAATTTGCTCAGGAAACAGGTTTCAAACTCCTAACATCCACGCCTTATTATGCACAGGCGAATGGTCAAGTCGAAGCAGCTAACAAAGTGGTGATTGGCTTGATAAAGAAACATGTTGGGAAGAAACCAAAGAATTGGCATAAGACGTTAGACCAGATTTTATGGGCTTGTCGAACGTCCCCAAAAGAAGCCACTGGGACAACCCCATATAGGCTAACTTTTGGCCATGATGCAGTGTTGCCAGCAGAAATTTGTCTTCAATCTGCAAGGGTTCAGAGGCATTATGATATTCCTTCTGAAGTTTATTGGAACATGATGTTAGATGAACTGGTGGATTTAGACGAAGAGAGATTACACGCTCTCGACTTACTCAGGCTTCAGAAGAAAAGAGTAGAAGACTCTTATAATAAAAAGGTAAAACCTAAGGTATTTTTGCCTGAAGAACTAGTTTGGAAGGTAATTCTTCCCATGGATCGAAGGGATCGAAGCATGGGGAAATGGTCACCCAAATGGGAAGGACCCTTCAGAGTTATCCAAACTTTTTCTGGTGGAGCCTATGAAGTCGAAGAGTTAAGTGGAGATAAAAGGCTCTTGAGAGTAAATGGTAAATATTTGAAAAAATACAAGCCTATACTTCAAGAGATAAAAATAAAATAATAAAAGAGCAAATATAAATTAACCATAAAAAATGCCAAAATGGAAATTTTATTAATTTCAGCCAAGATGGCAATTGTTGTCGAAAAACGATTACAGAAGATGGTTACAAAAGAGAATCAATCAAAAGGTAAGAGAATTCTTGAGTCGAAGATACTTGGCGTACTGCAGCTCCAACCTCTTCCTGCACCAGGAGTTTTCTTGCACTAGTTTGGCAATTTGAGCGTCGAGGCTTTGGGCCTTCTCAGCGAATTCCAGGCCTTACTTGATCTCAGTCTGGCTCTCAGTGTCTGAGATGGTCGAAAGAATTTCCTCCTTGAGTACAGTGTTGGCGTTTATCTTCGCCTCTATTTCTGCGATTTGTGCTCGGAAGGAAACATTCTCTCGTTCAATGGCATCAACTCTTTCCTGTGCAGACGCTTTCTATTTCGACAACTCAGCAATTCGAGAAGTAGAATCTGAGACAGCAGTCCACGCAGAGGAGCTTCTGCCATACAACACTTCGAGCTGACTGTTAAAACCTCTTTGGCGCCTGTAATCCGCTGAGACCTGGTCAATCATAGAGTGTAACTCCATGATCAAGTCTGAGATTTCTGGGGCTACAGCTTCGAAGTCGACAGCATTCAAGACCTCTTTTAAGCATGATGGAGCAGTGGGGTCCCCCTCTAAAGTCTTCATCAAGTCCCTCTTGAAGAACTGGGCCTTAACCTTCGCCAATGCATCATCAAGAGGAGAAGTTTCAGTAGACTTCCCCGACAGGGTAGGAATTTCCTGACTAGTGTCAGACGAACTCTTACTCTCGATGATTGCATTAAGGTAGCTAACAGGATCAGTCTGTTTCAAGAGCTCCAAGTCCTCTTTTGACCTGTGCTTCGAGGAGGTAACCCTTGCAATAGTATTATCTTGGGTTTGAGGTTCTTGAATGCTAAGTGCCTCGACTGGTTGCTCTTCGACTCTGACTGAGGCAGTACCAGCATCGACTTGTGGTTCTTCGTTAGCATCACCCTGGGGTCCTTCGCCAGCGTCATTTTGTGGTTCTTCGCTAGCGTCACCCTGGTGTCCTTCGCCGGTACCACCTTGGTTCTCTTCGTCCACAGCATCTTGATTCTCTTCGCCATTGCCTTGGTCCCTTTCTTCTTGATTCTCTTCTGACAGGTCCACCACCTGAACCGTTTCTGGTTGTTGTTCCACCACTGGCTGTTGTTCCTCCACCATAGGTTCTTCTGTTGTTTTCTCCACTGTTTCAGCATTGGCCTCATTCTCAGTATGGGCTTCGTCATTGCCCAAGTCTTTTTCCTGAGGCCTGCTAAGTTCAGCAGATTCCAGCGTTTCTGAAGTCCTTGGTGGAGAACTTTCAGTAGTGTCCTGAAAAGGGAAAGAAGACAAATCGTCAGATGTCGAAAGAGACACAATCGAATACGGGTATTTATGCCTAAGTTCTAAAAAGATCTAAGGGATTACCTGTGGATTAACTTCAGCCCCAGGGCTGGAATTGTCACTCTCGACAGGTTTGTTAAGAAGAACGTTCAGTTCCTCCTCAGTTGGCTCTTCGATGATCACTGGAGGTGGCCTAGGCTTTCTCACAGCAACCTTTATTCTGACGGTTCGACCTTCAGGAGCAGGAGCAGGAACAGAAGCGTCCTTCGTTAACTTTCGCCTCTTTAAGGGGGCAGGAGGAGAATCGCTTTCGTCATCACTTCCAGATTCGACCACAAATGCTGCCCGCTTCTTGGGCGAAGGTGCCTAGAAAACCAATAGGAATTCGATTGAATAATTGCATCGAAAATAAAAAATCGAAAGCCAGAAGAAAAATGAAGAAAATCTGGTTACCGATACAGGAGGCTTCCTCGAAGAGCCTTCCCCCTGTTGGTTGCTTATGGTCTTCGCCGGCGCAGTAGTCTTCGCCGGCGGTGGAGGTTTTGTTGAAGGGGCTCCTCCCTGTTGACTTTCTGTAGCCTTCTTGGCTACAGGCTTTCGAACAACTGAAAGCAAATGAAAAAGTTAACAGGCTAACAGTCGAAGAGAAAGACAAAAAGTGATGTGAGAGAATAAACTTACATTTCTTGACTTTGTCCAACACAAGGACAAAAGACTTCTGCAACTCAGCCATGAAGTCCTTCTCGTCGAAGAAGTACTCAGCATAATAGCTTCTCCACCACTCCTCGAAGGATGGTGAACAAAGGAAATTAAGCTGGTAGTCAAACAGCGAGAGGATTGTTCGACCAGCATATCTTCCGATATGCTTGATGGCAGCTTCTTCTGTATAATCGTTGCAGAAGTACAACATTGACTTCTCTCTTTGAAAAACCGGAGAAGGCAGGGTTTGGATAATACCAAACTGGCGAGATACCAGATTTGGTTGATAGGCAAGCAGACTCAAATGAGTCTTAGAACTCTTAAATCGAAGAGGCATGATCCTCGGTGTAAGGAACGCCTCCCAAAGTACTGAATGCTCATCGACATTGGGACCACTCGACTCCTTTGGATGTGGCCTAGTGAACCATGCTGGCCCCACCTTTCGTTGAGCAAATGGAGCCATAGTTGAAACAAATTCCTTCCTTCGAGCGAACATCAGAACGAAGTTAGTGAAGGTTTGTTGAAACTCCAGCCCATCTTCCACAGGTGTCAGCAGAGCCAGCCTGATTCCTTCGATGCGTCTATTCGCTATCGCTGGAGCTTGTTCATTTATCTGAATTCTCTTGGGCAAGAAAGATTCGAAAGTGGCGTTGAGCCACAGTTGAAGTAGCCAAAAAGGCCCAGCGAGTAGCAAACTGGCCCTATCCTCGATATGTTTCAGAAGAGTGGCCCCATTGCTGATCGAGTCATAAAGACTGGCCAGAATCAGTTCTGCCAAACAGATGTTTTGGCGGTGATGCAGTTGGGTAGCAAGAGTGACCATCTTTTTGGTCACCTGCAGAGACTTCGAGCAAAACACAAAGCGAGTTAGCCATAAGGCTAGAAACGCTATGTGTTCGACATCCGACACTGTATCCGTCGACCTGTCATGGAAATGGTTGATAAAAGTGGTGTATGTTGGCTTGGTCTCAGAGAAGCCAATTTGGTCCTCCGACATCTCCTCCGGGTCGAAGGAATCTCCGGTTGGTCGAAGGCCAGTAATAGCTGCCACGTCGAAGAGTGTGGGGGTTAGCATCCCACATGGAAGATGAAAAGTAAAATGGGAGTAGTCCCAGAACAACAGCGAAGCTATAAGCATCTCTGGGGAGTAGTTTAAGCCTGTCTTCGACAGCATCACTAGGTCGAAGATTCCCATTTCCTTCCAGATTGGAGTTTGATGCTTCTCCAACTTCGTTAGCCAAGCAACATAATCGGAGGTCAGATTAGGGCAAGACCTGAAGACCCTAACCCCTTTGTTGAAGAAGCGGAGGTCGATTTTTTCACGAGTAGGGTCTTCGTTGTCTTCTGCGTCTTTCTTGGCGCAGGCTACTGGCTTGAGTTTCTCGACTATTGGGAAATAGCTCTTGATCTTCAGAGCTTCAGAGATGCTTGGATTCATGGGGCCAGACATTGCGAAGATCTGGTTGGAGTATCCAACCGGGATCATCAAGTGGCGCGAGTAAGCGTCGCGAACGGAGATGTCAGAGGGTTCAAGAACCCTTCGTTTGCCCGTAGAGTTTACTACCGGAGCAGTGACGAAGACCTTGGGTTTAACTTGTTCAGTTGGTGTTTTAGCACTGGGAGCAGTAGAAGCAGAGGCCATTGTTGAGTTTGAAGATGAAGTGAAAGAGGAAGAATTTTCTGCAAAGATAGCAAACTTATGTGAAAACAAAGAAGTTTGAAGGCTAGTTGGCGTAAAAAGTCCCACAATGGGATGTTCACTGCTATTTATAGTAGTGGGAAAAATCCCCAATAACGAGGACATTAAATGCCATTTAATGCTGCAGGAGTTAGTGGGACGCGTGGCAGCCCCCTGTTGTTTTGGCCGTTTCTGCAGAAACAGAGGGACGCAGCGTGCGTCCTCGTTTTTGGGATTTGTCATAATGACAAATTCTGAAATGACGTTTGGTACTGCACGCCGTACTGAAAGTGACGTCCTAGGATCAAATCAATGATGGTTTCTTGGGATTGCCAATAGTTGGTAAAAAGCAACAAAAAGTGCACAAGTTAACTTGTGACTAAGCGTGGAAAGACAGGTGTCGAATGGCGTTTTCAAAGAATGCCTTTTTCTTTCAGAGTCGAAATAAGGCATTCTTGGGGGGCAATTTGTTGGCTCCTAAATTCGACACCTTTGTTTTGATTGATGTCAGCCATTAAAAGCTGAAGAATGCTTTCGACTGGCTGAGTCTGTCGAAGTGCCTGTCGAAAGATGGCAAAATACTTAGAAGATTTCTTCCAAGGAAGAAGGCTGATTGCCTTCGACGTCGAAGGAGTTTTTCGTCGAAGATGTCTCTTGACGAAAGTGTTCGATGGTCCAGAGTGGAGCAGTTTGAAATTCAAAGCTTTGGAGGGAAAACGGTTTCCAGCAGTTACTACGTGCAAACGTGCAAGGATCTGGAGCGTCGAGCATGGAGAACGTGCCAAGTGGATTGATCTCGAAGCAGTGTAACTGCCCGACGGTTACTTGGAATGTTTTAGTATAAATAGGAGTAGACATGTAGTTTCTCGCGTGTGTTCACAATTCTATACATAGTCACTCATTTATATTCGAGTACCCAGCGTGTGAGAAAGAATTGTTAAGAAATGTATGTGTGAAACACCAATTTTATCAATTAAAGTCATTTACTTTCCCAGAATTTTACTTGCTTTTCTCCTTTAAATTCCTGTCGAACCTTTACCTTAAAGCCTTGTTTATTTTACCAAGTCTTTCCTTTATGCAATTTACTTGAAACCTTTTATTTAAAGCCTTATCCACCTTAATCAAACTTCAAAATCAACCTATGTCCATAGGATCAATCTGATCGATCCTGCGAGTAACCAAATAAGTAACCATTTGGAGGATCAGCGGTTGTTTACCAAAACCCAAGGTAAACAGCTTCCAGGTAACTTCTTCTTCTTTTTCTCAAAATTCAAGTTGATTATCTAACTTCTCTTTCTGATCTCTCTCTATTATACTGTCATTACTACCTGATGATTCTTCGTGTGTTCGAGAAACTTTCATGTCATCTCTCAACGACATTTTCACACTAAAATTACCTTCGCATCTTCTTATTTTAGATTAATTTTGGTTTAATTTTGTTATATATTTTGAGACTTGATTCAAAGATTTAGAAAAATATATGAGTATATGGTGTAGTACACTTTACACAGATTCATATATAAAATTGATTATCTATCCATGCGTTTGCACGGGTCAGACAATATCATTAAAAATATTAAATAAATATAGTATAAGAATGATTAAGAAATGTATATAAAAGATATACAAATTAAGTAGTCTCCACCCATCGAAAATGTATAGGCAAATAAACACAATTTCTAATAAGTTTATTAATAATGTTAACGCATTTATATGTGAACTTGGAATATGGTCCAAAACCAAAAGTCTCAATTAAACATCATATATTATCAATTAAAATGTAATTATAAATACCCATTAATAAGATATTTAATTTCAAGATTATTTCAAAAACCAAAAGTCTCAATTAAATATCATATATTCTTCTCAATTGAAATGATGAGATATTTAATTTTAAGATTATTTTAATATACTCTTATATATCCAACTGCATGTAGTAATACCTAAGCCAAAAATAGAAAACCTACAAAAACAGACAATTATGTAATCAAACAACATAACATGAAATATCATTAAAAAAACTTAAGTAGATTTTTTAAGATGTTGATTAGAATCAAATTAAAATTTATACTAATGTTTGTAAAACACATTACCGATTCATCCATCAAAACGATCTCCCTATGCTCGATTCCCTTACTGTTAATAAGACTCCATGCATTAACAATTCGAACTCCAATCTCCAAATTTCCTTGTATCATTAATGTTCTTGATACAGTATATTCTGATTGCATTTGAACATTAAACCGTTAACAAACATAAATAACACAATGAAGCTCAAAGGTTCTTAATGTTTGAAGATTTGTGGTTGTCTTGTGCCTTTAATAAGAAATCGTTGACTATTAACTTTTAAAATTTTACACTGCTCTAAGTTATAATTTACGTATCAAATGGTATTAAATAAGGTTAGTAATGATTATATGGTTTAAATTACATTCAGGGATACTAAATAAGACATTTAGGGATAAAAGTAATGTTTTCAAGTCAATTATTATTTTTCTTGTATCATGTCATAATATCATATATCATTTTTCATAAACATTTATATTTTATTTTAATATTAAATTTAGTATTTTATATTTAGTTAATATATTTTTCATAAGCATTTAGTATTTTGTTTTAAATTTTAAAACAAACTTCTTTTTCTTCTAATTTTGAGTACAATAATTATAATTTGAAACTTTTTAAATTTTTTATAATTGTGTTTGAAACGGTTAATAATTAGTATTGAAGTTATATAAAATAATAAAATAAAATCAAGAATGAAATATATTTTTTAAAATTATATATATATATATATATATATATATATATATATATATATATATATATATATATATATATATATATATATATATATATATATATATATATATATATATATATATATATATATCATTATTTATTGCATATATATTATATTTATGATATTATCCTCATTAACAATTTTTTAGGGGAATGCAGTAAACAATAACAAATTTCGTGAGCCCCAATTTCCTCTGCCTTTTGGTTTTTCAACCACACATAAACCATCGTGCTAATTAATCATCACAATATTTTATAACTTTTGAAATCCATATCTATCATGGTCATCCTTGCAAACGTTTTCTGTAAACGGGAGATTTGTTTATTTCTTCTTCATAAATTTATACTTTATTCAAAAACTAAAACTATTGACTAACAAGAAATATCTTCTTAACTTTATGGATTAATTTGTGTTGATTTGGGTTTCCAGGTAACTTCTTCTTCTTTTTCTCAAAATTCAAGTTGATTATCTAATTTCTCTTTCTGATCTCTCTCTATTATACTGTCATTACTACCTGATGATTCTTTGTGTGTTCGAGAAACTTTCATGTCATCTCTCAACGACATTTTCACACTAAAATTACCTTCGCATCTTCTTATTTTAGATTAATTTTGGTTTAATTTTGTTATATATTTTGAGACTTGATTCAAAGATTTAGAAAAATATATGAGTATAT
The DNA here is from genome assembly GCA_948472305.1 of Vicia faba. Classification (NCBI taxonomy): domain Eukaryota; kingdom Viridiplantae; phylum Streptophyta; class Magnoliopsida; order Fabales; family Fabaceae; genus Vicia; species Vicia faba. The sequence continues at coordinate 25,780 of CATIWC010000086.1, forward strand.
GGTGTAGTACACTTTACACAGATTCATATATAAAATTGATTATCTATCCATGCGTTTGCACGGGTCAGACAATATCATTAAAAATATTAAATAAATATAGTATAAGAATGATTAAGAAATGTATATAAAAGATATACAAATTAAGTAGTCTCCACCCATCGAAAATGTATAGGCAAATAAACACAATTTCTAATAAGTTTATTAATAATGTTAACACATTTATATGTGAACTTGGAATATGGTCCAAAACCAAAAGTCTCAATTAAACATCATATATTATCAATTAAAATGTAATTATAAATACCCATTAATAAGATATTTAATTTCAAGATTATTTCAAAAACCAAAAGTCTCAATTAAATATCATATATTCTTCTCAATTGAAATGATGAGATATTTAATTTTAAGATTATTTTAATATACTCTTATATATCCAACTGCATGTAGTAATACCTAAGCCAAAAATAGAAAACCTACAAAAACAGACAATTATGTAATCAAACAACATAACATGAAATATCATTAAAAAAACTTAAGTAGATTTTTTAAGATGTTGATTAGAATCAAATTAAAATTTATACTAATGTTTGTAAAACACATTACCGATGCATCCATCAAAACGATCTCCCTATGCTCGATTCCCTTACTGTTAATAAGACTCCATGCATTAACAATTCGAACTCCAATCTCCAAATTTCCTTGTATCATTAATGTTCTTGATACAATATATTCTGATTGCATTTGAACATTAAACCGTTAACAAACATAAATAACACAATGAAGCTCAAAGGTTCTTAATGTTTGAAGATTTGTGATTGTCTTGTGCCTTTAATAAGAAATCGTTGACTATTAACTTTTAAAATTTTACACTGCTCTAAGTTATAATTTACGTATCAAATGGTATTAAATAAGGTTAGTAATGATTATATTGTTTAAATTACATTCAGGGATACTAAATAAGACATTTAGGGATAAAAGTAATGTTTTCAAGTCAATTATTATTTTTCTTGTATCATGTCATAATATCATATATCATTTTTCATAAACATTTATATTTTATTTTAATATTAAATTTAGTATTTTATATTTAGTTAATATATTTTTCATAAGCATTTAGTATTTTGTTTTAAATTTTAAAACAAACTTCTTTTTCTTCTAATTTTGAGTACAATAATTATAATTTGAAACTTTTTAAAATTTTTTTTATTGTGTTCGAAACGGTTAATAATTAGTATTGAAGTTATATAAAATAATAAAATAAAATCAAGAATGAAATATATTTTTTAAACATATATATATATATATATATATATATATATATATATATATATATATATATATATATATATATTTATTGCATATATATTTATCATATTATCCATTTAACAATTTTTTAGGGGAATGCAGTAAACAAGAACAAATTTCGTGAGCCCCAATTTCCTCTGCCTTTTGGTTTTTCAACCACACATAAACCATCGTGTTAATTAATCATCACAATATTTTATAACTTTTGAAATCCATATCTATCATGGTCATCCTTGCAAACGTTTTCTGTAAACGGGAGATTTGTTTATTTCTTCTTCATAAATTTATACTTTATTCAAAAACTAAAACTATTGACTAACAAGAAATATCTTCTTAACTTTATGGATTAATTTGTGTTGATTTGGGTTTCCAGGTAACTTCTTCTTCTTTTTCTCAAAATTCAAGTTGATTATCTAATTTCTCTTTCTGATCTCTCTCTATTATACTGTCATTACTACCTGATGATTCTTCGTGTGTTCGAGAAACTTTCATGTCATCTCTCAACGACATTTTCACACTAAAATTACCTTCGCATCTTCTTATTTTAGATTAATTTTGGTTTAATTTTGTTATATATTTTGAGACTTGATTCAAAGATTTAGAAAAATATATGAGTATATGGTGTAGTACACTTTACACAGATTCATATATAAAATTGATTATCTATCCATGCGTTTGCACGGGTCAGACAATATCATTAAAAATATTAAATAAATATAGTATAAGAATGATTAAGAAATGTATATAAAATATATACAAATTAAGTAGTCTCCACCCATCGAAAATGTATAGGCAAATAAACACAATTTCTAATAAGTTTATTAATAATGTTAACGCATTTATATGTGAACTTGGAATATGGTCCAAAACCAAAATTCTCAATTAAACATCATATATTATCAATTAAAATGTAATAATAAATACCCATTAATAAGATATTTAATTTGAAGATTATTTCAAAAACCAAAAGTCTCAATTAAACATCATATATTCTTCTCAATTGAAATGATGAGATATTTAATTTTAAGATTATTTAATATACTCTTATATATCCAACTGCATGTAGTAATAACTAAGTCAAAAAACTTAAGTAGATTTTTTAAAATGTTGATTAGAATCAAATGAAAATTTATACTAATGTTTGTAAAACACATTACCGATGCATCCATCAAAACGATCTCCCTATGCTCGATCCCCTTACTCAATGCATCAACAATTCGAACTCCAATCTCCAAATTTCCTTGTATCATTAATGTTCTTGATACAGTATATTCTGATTGCATTTGACAATTAAACCGTTAACAAACATAAATAACACCATGAAGCTCAAAGGTTCTCAATGTTTGAAGATTTGTGGTTGTCTTGTGTCTTTAATAAGAAATTGTTGACTATTAACTTTTAAAATTTTACACTGCTCTAATTTAGAATTTATGTATCAAATGGTATTAAATAAGGTTAGTAATGATTATATGGTTAAAATTACATTCAGGGATACTAAATAAGACATTTAGGGATAAAAATAATTGTATCAACAATTGATATTTTTCTTGTTTAAAAAACTATTTGTAACTTATTCTCATTTATAAAAGTAATGTTTTCAAGTTAATTATTATTTTTCTTGTTTCATGTCATAATATCATATATCATTTTTCATAAACATTTATATTTTATTTTAATATTAAATTTAGTATTTTATATTTAGTTAATATATTTTTCATAAGCATTTAGTATTTTGTTTTAAATTTTAAAACAAACTTCTTTTTCTTCTAATTTTGAGTACAATAATTATAATTTGAAACTTTTTGAATTTTTTATAATTGTGTTTGAAACGGTTAATAATTAGTATTGAAGTTATATAAAATAATAAAATAAAATCAAGAATGAAATATATTTTTTAAAATTATATATATATATATATATATATCATTATTTATTGCATATATATTTATGATATTATCCTCATTAACAATTTTTTAGGGGAATGCAGTAAACAAGAACAAATTTCGTGAGCCCCAATTTCCTCTGCCTTTCGGTTTTTCAACCACACATAAACCATCGTGCTAATTTATCATCAAAATATTTTATAACTTTGGAAATCCATATCTATCATGTTCTTCCTTGCAAACGTTTTCTGTAAACGGGAGATTTGTTTATTTCTTCTTCATAAATTTATACTTTATTCAAAAACTAAAAGTATTGACTAACAAGAAATATTTTCTTAACTTTATGGATTAATTTGTGTTGATTTGGGTTTCCAGGTAACTTCTTCTTCTTTTTCTCAAAATTCGAGTTGATTATCTAATTTCTCTTTCTGATCTCTCTCTATTATACTGTCATTACTACCTGACGATTCTTCATGTGTTCGAGAAACTTTCATGTCATCTCTCAACGACATTTTCACACTAAAATTACCTTCGCATCTTCTTATTTTAGATTAATTTTGGTTTAATTTTGTTATATGTTTTGAAACTTGATTCAAAGATTTAGAAAAATATATGAGTATATGGTGTAGTACACTTCACACAGATTCATATATAAAATTGATTATCTATCCATGCGTTTGCACGGGTCTGACAATATCATTAAAAATATTAAATAAATATAGTATAGGAATGATTAAGAAATGTATATAAAAGATATACAAATTGAGTAGTCTCCACCCATCGAAAATGTATAGGCAAATAAACACAATTTCTAATAAGTTTATTAATAATGTTAACGCATTTATATGTGAACTTGGAATATGGTCCAAAACCAAAAGTCTCAATTAAACATCATATATTATCAATTAAAATTTAATTATAAATACCCATTAATAAGATATTTAATTTCAAGATTATTTCAAAAACCAAAAGTCTCAATTAAACATCATATATTCTTCTCAATTGAAATGATGAGATATTTAATTTTAAGATTATTTTAATATACTCTTATATATCAAACTGCATGTAGTAATACCTAAGCCAAAAATAGAAAACCTACAAAAACAGGCAATTATGTAATCAAACAACAAAATATGAAATATCATTAAAAAAACTTAAGTAGATTTTTTAAGATGTTGATTAGAATCAAATGAAAATTTATACTAATGTTTGTAAAACACATTACCGATGCATCCATCAAAACGATCTCCCTATGCTCGATTCCCTTACTGTTAATAAGACTCCATGCATCAACAATTCGAACTCCAATCTCCAAATTTCCTTGTATCGTTAATGTTCTTGATACAGTATATTCTGATTGCATTTGAATATTAAACCATTAACAAACATAAATAACACAATGAAGCTCAAAGGTTCTCAATGTTTGAAGATTTGTGATTGTCTTGTGCCTTTAATAAGAAATCATTGACTATTAACTTTTAAAATTTTACACTGCTCTAAGTTAGAATTTACGTATCAAATGGTATTAAATAAGGTTAGTAATGATTATATAGTTTAAATTACATTCAGGGATACTAAATAAGACATTTAGGGATAAAAATAATTGTATCAACCATTGACATTTTTCTTGTTTAAAAAACTATTTGTAACTTATTCTCATTTATAAAAGTACTGTTTTCAAGTCAATTATTATTTTTCTTTATCATGTCATAATATCATATATCACTTTTCATACACATTTATATTTTATTTTAATATTAAATTTAGTATTTTATATTTAGTTAATATATTTTTCATAAGCATTTAGTATTTTGTTTTAAATTTTAAAACAAACTTCTTTTTCTTCTTATTTTAAGTACAATAATTATAATTTGAAACTTTTTGAATTTTTTATAATTGTGTTCGAAACGGTTAATAATTAGTATTGAAGTTATATAAAATAATAAAATAAAATCAAGAATGAAATATATTTTTTAAACATATATATATATATATATATATATATATATATATATATATATATATATATAATATATATATATATATATATATATATATATATATATATATATATCATATTTATTGCATATATATTTATGATATTATCCTCATTAACAGTTTTTTAGTTGAATGCAATAAACCAGAACAAATTTCGTGAGCCCCAATTTCCTCTGCCTTTTGGTTTTTCAACCACACATAAACCATCGTGCTAATTAATCATCACAATATTTTATAACTTTTGAAATCCATATCTATCATGTTCATCCTTGCAAACATTTTCTATAAACGGGAGATTTGTTTATTTCTTCTTCATAAATTTATACTTTATTCAAAAACTAAAAGTATGGACTAACTAGAAATATCTTCTTAACTTTATGGATTAATTTGTGTTGATTTGGGTTTCCAGGTAACTTCTTCTTCTTTTTCTCAAAATTCGAGTTGATTATCTAATTTCTCTTTCTGATCTCTCTCTATTATACTGTCATTACCACCTGATGATTCTTCGTGTGTTCGAGAAACTTTCATGTCATCTCTCAACGACATTTTCACACTAAAATTACCTTCGCATCTTCTTATTTTAGATTAATTTTGGTTTAATTTTGTTATATACTTTGAAACATGATTCAAAGATTTAGAAAAATATATGAGTATATGGTGTAGTACACTTTACACAGATTTGTATATAAAATTGATTATATATCCATGCGTTTGCACGGGTCTGACAATATCATTAAAAATATTAAATAAATATAGTATAGGAATGATTAAGAAATGTATATAAAAGATATACAAATTAAGTAGTCTCCACCCATCGAAAATGTATAGGCAAATAAACACAATTTCTAATAAGTTTATTAATAATGTTAACGCATTTATATGTGAACTTGGAATATGGATCAAAACCAAAAGTCTCAATTAAACATCATATATTATGAATTAAAATGTAATTATAATACTCATTAATAAGATATTTAATTTCAAGATTATTTCAAAAACCAAAAGTCTCAATTAAACATCATATATTCTTCTCAATTGAAATGATGAGATATTTAATTTTAAGATTATTTTAATATACTCTTATATATCCAACTGCATGTAGTAATACCTAAGCCTAAAATAGAAAACCTACAAAAACAGGCAATTATGTAATCAAACAACCTAACATGAAATATCATTAAAAAAACTTAAGTAGATTTTTTAAGATGTTGATTAGAATCAAATGAAAATTTATACTAATGTTTGTAAAATACATAACCGATGCATCCATCAAAACGATCTCCCTATGCTCGATTCCCTTACTGTTAATAAGACTCCATGCATCAACAATTCGAACTCCAATATCCAAATTTCCTTGTATCATTAATGTTCTTGATACAATATATTCTGATTGCATTTGAACATTAAACCGTTAACAAACATAAATAACACAATGAAGCTCAAAGGTTCTCAATGTTTGAAGATTTGTGGTTGTCTTGTGCCTTTAATAAGAAATCGTTGACTATTAACTTTTAAAATTTTACACTGCTCTAAGTTATAATTTACGTGTCAAATGGTATTAAATAAGGTTAGTAATGATTATATAGTTTAAATTACATTCAGGGATACTAAATAAGACATTTAGGGATAAAAATAATTATATCAACCATTGACATTTTTCTTATTTAAAAAACTATTTGTAACTTATTCTCATTTATAAAAGTACTGTTTTCAAGTCAATTATTATTTTTCTTGTATCATGTCAAAATATCATATATCACTTTTCATAAACATTTATATTTTATTTTAATATTAAATTAGTATTTTATATTTAGTTAATATATTTTTCATAAGCATTTAGTATTTTGTTTTAAATTTTAAAACAAACTTCTTTTTCTTCTTATTTTAAGTACAATAATTATAATTTGAAACTTTTTGAATTTTTTATAATTGTGTTCGAAACGGTTAATAATTAGTATTGAAGTTATATAAAATAATAAAATAAAATCAAGAATGAAATATATTTTTTAAACATATATATATATATATATATATATATATATATATATATATATATATATATATATATATATATATATATATATATATATCATATTTATTGCATATATATTTATGATATTATCCTCATTAACAGTTTTTTAGTTGAATGCAATAAACCAGAACAAATTCGTGAGCCCCAATTTCCTCTGCCTTTTGGTTTTTCAACCACACATAAACCATCGTGCTAATTAATCATCACAATATTTTATAACTTTTGAAATCCATATCTATCATGTTCATCCTTGCAAACATTTTCTGTAAACGGGAGATTTGTTTATTTCTTCTTCATAAATTTATACTTTATTCAAAAACTAAAAGTATGGACTAACTAGAAATATCTTCTTAACTTTATGGATTAATTTGTGTTGATTTGGGTTTCCAGGTAACTTCTTCTTCTTTTTCTCAAAATTCGAGTTGATTATCTAATTTCTCTTTCTGATCTCTCTCTATTATACTGTCATTACCACCTGATGATTCTTCGTGTGTTCGAGAAACTTTCATGTCATCTCTCAACGATATTTTCACACTAAAATTACCTTCGCATCTTCTTATTTTAGATTAATTTTGGTTTAATTTTGTTATATATTTTGAGACTTGATTCAAAGATTTAGAAAAATATATGAGTATATGGTGTAATACACTTTACACATATTCATATATAAAATTGATTATCTATCCATGCGTTTGCACGGGTCAGACAATATCATTAAAAATATTAAATAAATATAGTATAGGAATGATTAAGAAATGTATATAAAAGATATACAAATTAAGTAGTCTCCACCCATCGAAAATGTATAGGCAAATAAACACAATTCTAATAAGTTTATTAATAATGTTAACGCATTTATATGTGAACTTGGAATATGGACCAAAACCAAAAGTCTCAATTAAACATCATATATTATCAATTAAAATGTAATTATAAATACTCATTAATAAGATATTTAATTTCAAGATTATTTCAAAAACCAAAAGTCTCAATTAAACATCATATATTCTTCTCAATTGAAATGATGAGATATTTAATTTTAAGATTATTTTAATATACTCTTATATATCCAACTGCATGTAGTAATACCTAAGCCTAAAATAGAAAACCTACAAAAACAGGAAATTATGTAATCAAACAACCTAACATGAAATATCATTAAAAAAACTTAAGTAGATTTTTTAAGATGTTGATTAGAATCAAATGAAAATTTATACTAATGTTTGTAAAATACATAACCGATGCATCCATCAAAACGATCTCCCTATGCTCGATTCCCTTACTGTTAATAAGACTCCATGCATCAACAATTCGAACTCCAATCTCCAAATTTCCTTGTATCATTAATGTTCTTGATACAATATATTCTGATTGCATTTGAACATTAAACCGTTAACAAACATAAATAACACAATGAAGCTCAAAGGTTCTCAATGTTTGAAGATTTGTGGTTGTCTTGTGCCTTTAATAAGAAATCGTTGACTATTAACTTTTAAAATTTTACACTGCTCTAAGTTATAATTTACAGCTCAAATGGTATTAAATAAGGTTAGTAATGATTATATAGTTTAAATTACATTCAGGGATACTAAATAAGACATTTAGGGATAAAAATAATTGTATCAACCATTGACATTTTTCTTGTTTAAAAAACTATTTGTAACTTATTCTCATTTATAAAAGTACTGTTTTCAAGTCAATTATTATTTTTCTTGTATCATGTCATAATATCATATATCACTTTTCATAAACATTTATATTTTATTTTAATATTAAATTTAGTATTTTATATTTAGTTAATATATTTTTCATAAGCATTTAGTATTTTGTTTTAAATTTTAAAACAAACTTCTTTTTCTTCTTATTTTAAGTACAATAATTATAATTTGAAACTTTTTGAATTTTTTATAATTGTGTTCGAAACGGTTAATAATTAGTATTGAAGTTATATAAAATAATAAAATAAAATCAAGAATGAAATATATTTTTTAAACATATATATATATATATATATATATATATATATATATATATATATATATATATATATATATATATATATATATATATATATATATATATTATATATATATATATATATATATATATATATATATATATATATATATATATATATATATATATATATATCATTATTTATTGCATATATATTTATGATATTATCCTCATTAACAATTTTTTAGGGGAATGCAGTAAACAAGAACAAATTTCGTGAGCTCCAATTTCCTCTGCCTTTTGGTTTTTCAACCACACATAAACCATCGTGCTAATTAATCATCACAATATTTTATAACTTTTGAAATCCATATCTATCATGGTCATCCTTGTAAACGTTTTCTGTAAACGGGAGATTTGTTTATTTCTTCTTCATAAATTTATACTTTATTCAAAAACTAAACTATTGACTAACAAGAAATATCTTCTTAACTTTATGGATTAATTTGTGTTGATTTGGGTTTCCAGGTAACTTCTTCTTCTTTTCTCAAAATTCAAGTTGATTATCTAATTCCTCTTTCTAATCTCTCTCTATTATACTGTCATTACTACCTGATGATTCTTCGTGTGTTCGAGAAACTTTCATGTCATCTCTCAACGATATTTTCACACTAAAATTACCTTCGCATCTTCTTATTTTAGATTAATTTTGGTTTAATTCTGTTATATATTTTGAGACTTGATTCAAAGATTTAGAAAAATATATGAGTATATGGTGTAATACACTTTACACAGATTCATATATAAAATTGATTATCTATCCATGCGTTTGCACGGGTCAGACAATATCATTAAAAATATTAAATAAATATAGTATAAGAATGATTAAGAAATGTATATAAAAGATATACAAATTAAGTAGTCTCCACCCATCGAAAATGTATAGGCAAATAAACACAATTTCTAATAAGTTTATTAATAATGTTAACGCATTTGTATGTCAACTTGGAATATGGTCCAAAACCAAAAGTCTCAATTAAACATCATATATTATCAATTAAAATGTAATAATAAATACCCATTAATAAGATATTTAATTTGAAGATTATTTCAAAAACCAAAAGTCTCAATTAAACATCATATATTCTTCTCAATTGAAATGATGAGATATTTAATTTTAAGATTATTTTAATATACTCTTATATATCCAACTGCATGTAGTAATAACTAAGTCAAAAACTTAAGTAGATTTTTTAAAATGTTGATTAGAATCAAATGAAAATTTATACTAATGTTTGTAAAACACATTACCGATGCATCCATCAAAACGATCTCCCTATGCTCGATCCCCTTACTCAATGCATCAACAATTCGAACTCCAATCTCAAAATATCCTTGTATCATTAATGTTCTTGATATAGTATATTCTGATTGCATTTGACAATTAAACCGTTAACAAACATAAATAACACCATGAAGCTCAAAGGTTCTCAATGTTTGAAGATTTGTGGTTGTCTTGTGCCTTTAATAAGAAATTGTTGACTATTAACTTTTAAAATTTTACACTGCTCTAATTTAGAATTTATGTATCAAATGGTATTAAATAAGGTTAGTAATGATTATATGGTTAAAATTACATTCAGGGATACTAAATAAGACATTTAGGGATAAAAATAATTGTATCAACAATTGATATTTTTCTTGTTTAAAAAACTATTTGTAACTTATTCTCATTTATAAAAGTAATGTTTTCAAGTCAATTATTATTTTTCTTGTTTCATGTCATAATATCATATATCATTTTTCATAAACATTTATATTTTATTTTAATATTAAATTTAGTATTTTATATTTAGTTAATATATTTTCATAAGCATTTAGTATTTTGTTTTAAATTTTAAAACAAACTTCTTTTTCTTCTAATTTTGAGTACAATAATTATAATTTGAAACTTTTTGAATTTTTATAATTGTGTTTGAAACGGTTAATAATTAGTATTGAAGTTATATAAAATAATAAAATAAAATCAAGAATGAAATATATTTTTTAAAATTATATATATATATATATATATATATATATATATATATATATATATATATATATATATATATATATATATATATATATATATATATATATATATATATATATATATCATTATTTATTGCATATATATTATATTTATGATATTATCCTCATTAACAATTTTTTAGGGGAATGCAGTAAACAAGAACAAATTTCGTGAGCCCCAATTTCCTCTGCCTTTTGGTTTTTCAACCACACATAAACCATCGTGCTAATTTATCATCAAAATATTTTATAACTTTTGAAATCCATATCTATCATGTTCTTCCTTGCAAACGTTTTCTGTAAACGGGAGATTTGTTTATTTCTTCTTCATAAATGTATACTTTATTCAAAAACTAAAACTATTGACTAACAAGAAATATCTTCTTAACTTTATGGATTAATTTGTGTTGATTTGGGTTTCCAGGTAACTTCCTCTTCTTTTTTCTCAAAATTCAAGTTGATTATCTAATTTCTCTTTCTGATCTCTCTCTATTATACTGTCATTACTACCTGATGATTCTTCGTGTGTTCGAGAAACTTTCATGTCATCTCTCAACGACATTTTCACACTAAAATTACCTTCGCATCTTCTTATTTTAGATTAATTTTGGTTTAATTTTGTTATATATTTTGAAACTTGATTCAGAGATTTAGAAAAATATATGAGTATATGGTGTAGTACACTTTACGCAGATTCGTATATAAAATTGATTATCTATCCATGCGTTTGCACGGGTCTGACAATATAATTAAAAATATTAAATAAATATATTATAGGAATGATTAAGAAATGTATATAAAAGATATACAAATTAAGTAGTCTCCACCCATCGAAAATGTATAGGCAAATAAACACAATTTCTAATAAGTTTATTAATAATGTTAACGCATTTATATGTGAACTTGGAATATGGAACAAAACCAAAAGTCTCAATTAAACATCATATATTATCAATTAAAATGTAATTATAAATACTAATTAATAAGATATTTAATTTCAAGATTATTTCAAAACCAAAAGTCTCAATTAAACATCATATATTCTTCTCAATTGAAATGATGAGATATTTAATTTTAAGATTATTTTAATATACTCTTATATATCCAACTGCATGTAGTAATACCTAAGCCAAAAATAGAAAACCTACAAAAACAGGCAATTATGTAATCAAACAACCTAACATGAAATATCATTAAAAAAACTTAAGTAGATTTTTTAAGATGTTGATTAGAATCAAATGAAAATTTATACTAATGTTTGTAAAACACATTACCGATACATCCATCAAAACGATCTCCCTATGCTCAATTCCCTTACTGTTAATAAGACTCCATGCATCAATAATTCGAACTCCAATCTCCAAATTTCTTTGTATCATTAATGTTCTTGATACAGTATATTCTGATTGTATTTGAACATTAAACCATTAACAAACATAAATAATACAATGAAGCTCAAAGGTTCTCAATGTTTGAAGATTTGTGGTTGTCTTGTGCCTTTAATAAGAAATCGTTGACTATTAACTTTAAAATTTTACACTACTCTAAGTTAGAATTTACGTATCAAATGGTATTAAATAAGGTTAGTAATGATTATATAGTTTAAATTACATTCAGGGATACTAAATAAGACATTTACGGATAAAAATAATTGTATCAACAATTGACATTTTTGTTGTTTAAAAAACTATTTGTAACTTATTCTCATTTATAAAAGTAATGTTTTCAAGTCAATTATTATTTTTCTTGTATCATGTCATAATATCATATATCACTTTTCATAAACATTTATATTTTATTTTAATATTAAATTTAGTATTTTATATTTAGTTAATATATTTTTCATAAGCATTTAGTATTTTGTTTTAAATTTTAAAACAAACTTCTTTTTCTTCTTATTTTAAGTACAATAATTATAATTTGAAACTTTTTGAATTTTTTATAATTATGTTCGAAACGGTTAATAATTAGTATTGAAGTTATATAAAATAATAAAATATAATCATGAATGAAATATATTTTTTAAACATATATATATATATATATATATATATTATATATATATATATATATATATATATATATATATATATATATATATATATATATATATCATTATTTATTGCATATATATTTATGATATTATCCTCATTAACAATTTGTTAGGGGAATGCAGTAAACAAGAACAAATTTCGTGAGCCCCAATTTCCTCTGCCTTTTGGTTTTTCAACCACACTTAAACCATCTTGCTAATTAATCATCATAATATTTTATAACTTTTGAAATCCATATCTATCATGTTCATCCTTGCAAACGTTTTCTATAAACGGGAGATTTGTTTATTTCTTCTTCATAAATTTATACTTTATTCAAAAACTAAAAGTATTGACTAACAAGAAATATCTTCTTAACTTTATGGATTAATTTGTGTTGATTTGGGTTTCCACGTAACTTCTTCTTCTTTTTCCTAAATTCGAGTTGATTATCTAATTTCTCTTTCTTATCTCTCTATTATACTATTATTACTACCTGATGATTCTTCGTGTGTTCGAGAAACTTTCATGTCATCTCTCAACGACATTTTCACACTAAAATTACCTTCTCATCTTCTTATTTTATATTAATTTTGGTTTAATTTTGTTATATATTTCGAAATTTGATTCAAAGATTTAGAAAAATATATGAGTATATGGTGTAGTACACTTTATACAGATTCATATATAAAATTGATTATCTATCTATGTGTTTGCACGAGTCAGACAATATCATTAAAAATATTAAATAAAGATAGT
>CATIWC010000087.1:5000-7500 GCA_948472305.1 Vicia faba
GTGCGTGTGCGGTTTCTCCATGAACGGGAGCGGAGGCAAACGCGCCTTAGGGGAATAATCTCCCGATGAATTTTTGCATGGAAGTCCCAAATAACACATAGAAGGGATCTGCAAAGTTTCGTAGCGTTTCGACAATTTTGAATTTCCGGCCCGAACGGGCCCCCGTGCGGTTTTTCCGACGGGAGCGGAGGCAAACGCGCCTTAGGGGAATAATCTCCCGATGGATTTTTGCATGCACTTCCCAAATAACACATTGAGAGTGTCCAAGGAGTTTCGTAGCGTTTCGACAAGCCCTCGGTCTACTTTCAATTTCCGACCGGAACGCGTGCGTGTGCGGTTTCTCCATGAACGGGAGCGGAGGCAAACGCGCCTTAGGGGAATAATCTCCCGATGAATTTTTGCATGGAAGTCCCAAAATAACACATAGAAGGGATCTGCAAAGTTTCGTAGCGTTTCGACAATTTTGAATTTCCGGCCCGAACGGGCCCCCGTGCGGTTTTTCCGACGGGAGCGGAGGCAAACGCGCCTTAGGGGAATAATCTCCCGATGGATTTTTGCATGCACTTCCCAAATAACACATTGAGAGTGTCCAAGGAGTTTCGTAGCGTTTCGACAAGCCCTCGGTCTACTTTCAATTTCCGACCGGAACGCGTGCGTGTGCGGTTTCTCCATGAACGGGAGCGGAGGCAAACGCGCCTTAGGGGAATAATCTCCCGATGAATTTTTGCATGGAAGTCCCAAATAACACATAGAAGGGATCTGCAAAGTTTCGTAGCGTTTCGACAATTTTGAATTTCCGGCCCGAACGGGCCCCCGTGCGGTTTTTCCGACGGGAGCGGAGGCAAACGCGCCTTAGGGGAATAATCTCCCGATGGATTTTTGCATGCACTTCCCAAATAACACATTGAGAGTGTCCAAGGAGTTTCGTAGCGTTTCGACAAGCCCTCGGTCTACTTTCAATTTCCGACCGGAACGCGTGCGTGTGCGGTTTCTCCATGAACGGGAGCGGAGGCAAACGCGCCTTAGGGGAATAATCTCCCGATGAATTTTTGCATGGAAGTCCCAAATAACACATAGAAGGGATCTGCAAAGTTTCGTAGCGTTTCGACAATTTTGAATTTCCGGCCCGAACGGGCCCCCGTGCGGTTTTTCCGACGGGAGCGGAGGCAAACGCGCCTTAGGGGAATAATCTCCCGATGGATTTTTGCATGCACTTCCCAAATAACACATTGAGAGTGTCCAAGGAGTTTCGTAGCGTTTCGACAAGCCCTCGGTCTACTTTCAATTTCCGACCGGAACGCGTGCGTGTGCGGTTTCTCCATGAACGGGAGCGGAGGCAAACGCGCCTTAGGGGAATAATCTCCCGATGAATTTTTGCATGGAAGTCCCAAATAACACATAGAAGGGATCTGCAAAGTTTCGTAGCGTTTCGACAATTTTGAATTTCCGGCCCGAACGGGCCCCCGTGCGGTTTTTCCGACGGGAGCGGAGGCAAACGCGCCTTAGGGGAATAATCTCCCGATGGATTTTTGCATGCACTTCCCAAATAACACATTGAGAGTGTCCAAGGAGTTTCGTAGCGTTTCGACAAGCCCTCGGTCTACTTTCAATTTCCGACCGGAACGCGTGCGTGTGCGGTTTCTCCATGAACGGGAGCGGAGGCAAACGCGCCTTAGGGGAATAATCTCCCGATGAATTTTTGCATGGAAGTCCCAAATAACACATAGAAGGGATCTGCAAAGTTTCGTAGCGTTTCGACAATTTTGAATTTCCGGCCCGAACGGGCCCCCGTGCGGTTTTTCCGACGGGAGCGGAGGCAAACGCGCCTTAGGGGAATAATCTCCCGATGGATTTTTGCATGCACTTCCCAAATAACACATTGAGAGTGTCCAAGGAGTTTCGTAGCGTTTCGACAAGCCCTCGGTCTACTTTCAATTTCCGACCGGAACGCGTGCGTGTGCGGTTTCTCCATGAACGGGAGCGGAGGCAAACGCGCCTTAGGGGAATAATCTCCCGATGAATTTTTGCATGGAAGTCCCAAATAACACATAGAAGGGATCTGCAAAGTTTCGTAGCGTTTCGACAATTTTGAATTTCCGGCCCGAACGGGCCCCCGTGCGGTTTTTCCGACGGGAGCGGAGGCAAACGCGCCTTAGGGGAATAATCTCCCGATGGATTTTTGCATGCACTTCCCAAATAACACATTGAGAGTGTCCAAGGAGTTTCGTAGCGTTTCGACAAGCCCTCGGTCTACTTTCAATTTCCGACCGGAACGCGTGCGTGTGCGGTTTCTCCATGAACGGGAGCGGAGGCAAACGCGCCTTAGGGGAATAATCTCCCGATGAATTTTTGCATGGAAGTCCCAAATAACACATAGAAGGGATCTGCAAAGTTTCGTAGCGTTTCGACAATTTTGAATTTCCGGCCCGAACGGGCCCCCGTGCGGTTTTTCCGACGGGAGCGGAGGCAAACGCGCCTTAGGGGAATAATCTCCCGATGG
>CATIWC010000087.1:27500-30000 GCA_948472305.1 Vicia faba
AACGGGGCCAATTTTCCGAGCCACGCACACACGCGCGCGTCTCGTCCTCGTCCTCGTCCTCGTCCAAGTCCCAAGTCCCAATCGCGACATTTCGCGTCATTTCGCGCCGCGTTGCTTTTGCCCAAGGCAAAAATCACGTCGGATTGCGCCGTCCGTGACCACGACCGTCGCACCGCGCACCCCGATAAAATTTTGATCTTCGACCAACGGACGATTCGATGACGGGAACGCCAAAATTTGACATGATTTTGCGGCAAAACTTCGATCGCAACTCCCATGCCCCGCCGCCCGAACGTCCGTGACCAGGTCGGGACGAGCCACTCGGCCGGGCACGGGCACCGCAAAATTTTAGCAAATTTTTTTCTTCGCCCAAAGAACGATTCGATGGTTGGAATGCCAATATTTTATTGGGTTGTGCGGCAAAACTTCGATCGCAACTTCGATTCCGTCGACGGGACCATCCGTGGCATGCCACGGACCTTCCGTGTGGCCGGCACGGGCACGCAAAATCCAGCCAAATTTTGAATTTTTTTTATCAAGAACGCTCGATTCGATGATGAAAATTCGATATTTGGATTGGATTTTGTGCGGGGGGTTGATGGATTTGCCATTGGAATCGTTTGGAACACCCATGGGCATGTTCCGTCTAGGCAGCATCCATGGGCATGTTCCGTCTAGGCAGCATGTGGCCTGGCCTGGGCGTGGCCTGGCCTGGGCGTGGCAAGGCCCCAGGCGGACCAGGCAAGGGCCTCCCCCTATATATGTTTGAACTGAAATCCTCACTTTGCCACCAAATTGGTCCCTTTTTCCCTGTAGACATAAATTTCTAGTTTGATGACTTAGACTTCGAATTTTTTCTTGATTTTTTGCATGCTCTTTAAACACAATATAAGAACCCCTCCCACCAAAAATTAGAATTTTTCGACTTCGGATGAATTAATTATGAATTTTCTAAGCGCCCGGATTTTCAAGAACGGGAGCGGAGGCAAACGCGCCTTAGGAATGGAATTTCCCGATGATTTTTTGCATGGACATCTCAAATAACACATAGAAGGGATCTGCAAAGTTTCGTAGCGTTTCGATAACGTCTCGATTTATTTTGAATTTTCGTCCGAAACGCGTGTAATTGAGTTTTTTTCAAGGGGCGGAAGCAAACAAACGTCGGGCTACGGAATGAGTTCCGGTCTGGAATTTTTCATGCATTAATCTGCCACCAAATTGAGATGGCATGCCAAGTTTCATGCCATTCGGCGCGATCCCTCGATATATTTCGGCTTTTCGCGTGTCGGGCCCCCGTGCGGTTTTTCCGACGGGAGCGGAGGCAAACGCGCCTTAGGGGAATAATCTCCCGATGGATTTTTGCATGCACTTCCCAAATAACACATTGAGAGTGTCCAAGGAGTTTCGTAGCGTTTCGACAAGCCCTCGGTCTACTTTCAATTTCCGACCGGAACGCGTGCGTGTGCGGTTTCTCCATGAACGGGAGCGGAGGCAAACGCGCCTTAGGGGAATAATCTCCCGATGAATTTTTGCATGGAAGTCCCAAATAACACATAGAAGGGATCTGCAAAGTTTCGTAGCGTTTCGACAATTTTGAATTTCCGGCCCGAACGGGCCCCCGTGCGGTTTTTCCGACGGGAGCGGAGGCAAACGCGCCTTAGGGGAATAATCTCCCGATGGATTTTTGCATGCACTTCCCAAATAACACATTGAGAGTGTCCAAGGAGTTTCGTAGCGTTTCGACAAGCCCTCGGTCTACTTTCAATTTCCGACCGGAACGCGTGCGTGTGCGGTTTCTCCATGAACGGGAGCGGAGGCAAACGCGCCTTAGGGGAATAATCTCCCGATGAATTTTTGCATGGAAGTCCCAAATAACACATAGAAGGGATCTGCAAAGTTTCGTAGCGTTTCGACAATTTTGAATTTCCGGCCCGAACGGGCCCCCGTGCGGTTTTTCCGACGGGAGCGGAGGCAAACGCGCCTTAGGGGAATAATCTCCCGATGGATTTTTGCATGCACTTCCCAAATAACACATTGAGAGTGTCCAAGGAGTTTCGTAGCGTTTCGACAAGCCCTCGGTCTACTTTCAATTTCCGACCGGAACGCGTGCGTGTGCGGTTTCTCCATGAACGGGAGCGGAGGCAAACGCGCCTTAGGGGAATAATCTCCCGATGAATTTTTGCATGGAAGTCCCAAATAACACATAGAAGGGATCTGCAAAGTTTCGTAGCGTTTCGACAATTTTGAATTTCCGGCCCGAACGGGCCCCCGTGCGGTTTTTCCGACGGGAGCGGAGGCAAACGCGCCTTAGGGGAATAATCTCCCGATGGATTTTTGCATGCACTTCCCAAATAACACATTGAGAGTGTCCAAGGAGTTTCGTAGCGTTTCGACAAGCCCTCGGTCTACTTTCAATTTCCGACCGGAACGCGTGCGTGTGCGGTTTCTCCATGAACGGGAGCGGAGGCAAACGCGCCTTAGGGGAATAATCTCCCGATGA